>JAKELL010000013.1:600000-753703 GCA_021524915.1 Lactarius akahatsu | reverse complement strand
AATTGGCGTCAACTGTTTGAATTGGCCTATACTTGTGCATCAATTTATGTGAATTCAACGACACAGCGTGCCTGGAATGAACCTATGGGTATAGTGACCCGTGCAGATTCTCTGACATCCGCACAGAGGGTGAAACATAAGTAATTACGGAAACGAATGAAAGTCTCGGAATATCTCTGGCTTGATCTCTGGCAGGCCACTGCCACGGCACATCGTGGTAACCATCTTCGTCACCTTGCACTGCCACCGTCTTGCCGTCGTCGTCGACGGTGATGGAGGTAGGAGGGTCATTGCATGAGCGACGGGGTGCTGCGAGTGATGTGGCAGTTGGCGAGCGGGGTGGCCTGAATGCGCACAAGGGAAGGGGATGACGCTGCCGTTGTCATGGACTTATTTACACCATTTGTGGAGCCAACTATGTAGGATGGCGGCAGGAGTGGAGGCGACGAGTGGTGGCGATGGGAAGACGACACCTAGTTGTACTCACGGTGAGGATGCTTCTGGGTCGCAGTTGCAACTTCAAAGTGCTCTTTGCTGATAGAGGAGGCTGTAAGCGATCCGAGCTTTGTTCAAAAAAGTGAGGCACTTACAATACGAGGGTCGGATTTTGCGACTTCGGGAAAACTATTCGGACGGGAGCGATTCTCCGTTGTTCCTGCCGACGCGCCGAAAAACTCTGCGACCCAACAGTAAGTCTGGTCCCAAATAAAATGCGCCGTCCTGAATGTCTTTGATCTAACGTTCGATGCCCACGGCATTGGCTGGAACTGGGGCAATGACATTTACGTCCCGCCGAGCTCGGGTCCCGTTACACCCAAGGGCCCGAGCGACCTTTTTGTAGGATTTGTGACGACGCGGGTGTTCTTCGATTTTGTCTTGTTGGCACAGTAGTCATGGGATCTTTCGCCATCCAAATATCCCGCTCATCCCCATGGTGGTACGATCTTCAATCCCTTGCCGCTTCTCCTGCGCTACGGAAAGGTAGTTATCATGACTTTTATCTGTCTTGGGCTCTGCACCTCTAGGTCACGTATACGCGCCGCCGGTTTGATCGCAATGACCGTCTTCGATCAAATCGGGGAACAGTGGCCAGGGACTAGCCTAGGAAACTCTTGTGGAGTGCGGTGGCACCAAGTCTTCAAGTGATCGTTCGTCTGCGGTGCAAATGCGGCGCACTCTTCGGGCGAGCAGGCGGTGTCCTTGGGCGTTCCTCGTTTCGGGGATTATTAACGACTTTGGCGTGTGGGGCGCAGGGATCGGGACGGAGCCATCATCGTCCGTGACATTTTTCTTCCTTATGATGGGTGTTGGTTACATACTTGAGGTGGTTTGGCGGGATAAGACGGGCTTCGACTGGCAAGGTGCGAGAACCATTTGGCTGATTGTGGGCTATGGCCTGGATGTTCTTCTGGGGGAGCTGGATTGTCGATGCATACATTGCATAGGCACGAAGAGGGCGTATAGTTAGCAAGATGTCGGCGGATAACGCACGCACGGCTATGTACTACTGAGTAAAGTTTGCGCAGAGGTGAATGGAGCTGCACGGTCGACCACTGCAGCGGCCAATGGGGAGTGCGACTGGGACCGGTACCACTTTCTTCGTGACGCGTTTTAACATCTATCTTAGATTGATTGTGGTGCGCAATCTGATCGGTCGCTCGTGTTTTTACTTCATGGGCATTGCAGTGCCGTCAGCGCCGTGACTGGTGTTGGAGGTGCAGCCGCATGAGCAAGTGAGCAGGTGGTACTGGTGTACACGGGACGTTGTTTCACACGCAATTGTGCACCAATTCAAACAATTAATGCCAATTCAAATACGCCCATCAAAAAGGCATAAAACTACTTATCAAATCTGACAAATAATGAGCAAATGAGGTATTCCGTTAAATCGGCTAATTGATGTACAATTTAAGGATGGGGTTTCCTGATGCGCCACTGAGTGAGCGTGGAGCGATCAAGGGAGCAATTCTGGGCCGGGTGGATTCGGTGGATTCATGCGATGCGATTCTACGGAGTCACGATCGAGCTCAGTTGCTCGTAGACTCGTAACCAGCCGTTCGAATGATTTTTGAGGGGTCGCAAGCTGTTGAGTTTCCCGAGGCTCGCGTTGTCGATCATAACCCGTTTCCGATTGCCTATTTGATTGATTGATTGGATTACTGAACTAATCACTCGTTTCGGTCCAAAGTATCACAGTATGAATACGGTACAGACAGCTATCCGTCTTTCTCGACTCGTACTTGTAGTTTATCGTGTACACCTCAGTCATCGCTCGTATAGGCGATTCCTGAGTTTATTCCGTCTATCTAGTCCGTTTAGTGTCTGTCCCATGCCTTTGCACACCGCTCGTCTCTCGCGCGTGAGCCACGTTCCCCGTAGAGGACTTCGTAACTTGCTATACAAGCGACTAGAGGGTCCTCGATTCGAGCGTCCAAAGCGCAGCCGGCACCTCATAGAGAGAACGGTCACGGGTCTAAGTTGCTCGACTGCGGACAGTGTTTTTCTCTCCAAATAAATTTTATTTCGCTCTACTTATATACTTCGTAGTCCTAGTAAGTTAGGCATACCCCAGCCGATTCTGTTCCTTCAGAAAAGCTGAGCTTAGTAACTTACCTTACTTCTCGTATGCTACTTTTACTTACCGGAACGCTCCCATCTTGGCTCCCATACTTAAGGGATAAGATACCCACAGATTGTACGAGAGTTGTGGGGCGTTGTCGACGGCTCATGGGTCAAGCCAGACCCCAACGCCGGACACCACAGCCTATACTGACTAGACCTATAAAGACCAGGAAGCACACGCACAAATCACACTCATCGCTTTAAGAGATGTGCCTCTGAACTCGGTCCTATTCGCATCTATAGCTAAGGAGTGCTGGAACAAGCTGTCAGCCTGGTATGAAGGCAAAAGGGAGCAGAATATCGTTCACCTTTTCGACAAGGTCTTCCGAGCATACTCTCTGATGCTGAACCACTAGAGCCCCAGATCAACGCCCTCATCCGTGCCGCTGACGCCATTCCAACCACCTTACCTTCTTCCCTATCCACTTTAAAAACCATTCACTCCACCACAGAGCCCACTGACCTCACAACTGGATACGTTAAGTGGCAACTCATTCTCGATCAGCAACGGCGCATGCGTGAGCCAGGGGTCAGCGCCACTGCGTACTTCGCAAAGGCCACTAGAAGGGAGAAGGGGGATAAGTCGGATGAGTAGAAGAAAATGAAATGTACTCACTGCAAAATCCCGCGGACACAATGGGAGTGCCGGAAGCTGAAGGAGCTGGAGCTAGCAAAGGTGTACGCGTCGGCAAATCACGGTTGCCGAGGAACCCGCGTCCGACTGTCAAAATATCCCAGAGCTTGTCGACCTGCAATGTCAATGGATTGTTGATTCTGGTGCATCACGCACCACATGTTCAAACCACGAGTGGTTTACCCACCTTACATCCCTTGCATCTCCTGTCAAAAATCTCCGGGGCGACAACGGTTCCTAGGAGTCGGCACCATCACTGTCGAAATGATGCGGAATGGCAGTGGAACCCCGCCCACACTGCAAGACGCCGATTACTAGTCACTACACAATTATATAAGCCATTTTCTACCTTCTTCACGCCACTCTCCATCACCATTACTATCATTTCGCCCAGTAGCCGTTTCTACGCATCTAGCCACGTTTCCAACAAGGAAGGGTTCCCAGTTGGGATTGCATGAAAATCATAAATACACCCTCTTCACACTTCGAGTTGTAGAATGAGTACTCAAGTTCTCAACCTCGACCTAGAATATCAGACCAAGTGCTACAGAGTGTTCTACGAATTTCAGATCGATCTTGACAATTCGAGACCTTGGTGTGCCAGTTGTGGGTGAAGTCAATCTGTTGCGTTTCCAAGGTTAATTGATTGATTCTTGATGACTGCCACCTGCGATGATGTCCCTGTGTCCACGTCCAGCTTCGTCACCTTTCTCCCCCGAATCAGCACTCCTCAGACCGTGGTGCTGTTGAAATCGTGTTCAGCACGTCCGGCCATTTATAGTAGGTTGTATTCATATCTGCATCACTAGCCACTTGCTTCTATCGATGCCTTTCGCGTCTCAGACCAGACACCTTCCGAGTCTGGGCAGATCAGGATTAGTTGGATGTATTTATCTCGGGTCTCCAAATAGCTGATACCTAGACTACGCACCGTGTGCACTTGCCATGTTCCCAAACACTTTCATCCTCAAGCTTTCGTAGCCTGTCTTCTGACAAGCTTGGGACACTGTCGACTTGGATTTCTCGAGGCGGTTACTATGACTTCAGAGCACTGGCAGTCTCGATTCCTGATGCGGTCGCTCTTTGCCGTCATTTTATTGGGAGCATATTCGATGAAATTTAGACGACGATGTCTTCCATCGTTTGACCTTGCTCGAATGGACGTTCATCATCAAGAAGCCACTCGGGAAGTACGAACTCTGAATGGATCAAGACACTCCTGTTGAACGGAATTTATTCGTTTCAACGTCCTCGCTTGGACTTTTTAGCAACCAACGCAGAATCGAGTGTCGTGGTTAGCAAAAGCCATTTTTACGATGGAGCCTCCCGCCGCCTTCAATCGCCTCAGTTTTTGTAAATGTTCCACATGTTCACGACGCTTGGAACCGATACACCATACACCTTGTCCTCCCTCGGTGAATCTCTCTTCGACCCGAACCTCAGCTTATTTCCCCGCACCGCATTGGCGGCTTTCGCCTCCAATTTACACGGTACTCGACGCATTTCGACGTTGATCCCCTGCTGGCCGGCCTCAGTTTTTCTCCCCAACTCACGCTGACACTGGCTCTCCCCCTCTTTCCGAAAAGCATCCGCTTATTTCTTTTAATGGGGCTTAGCGTCGTTATGGAAAGCGGCGTTCAAAGAAGCAGGCTTCCGCGTACGGGTTTGTCTGGTTGATCATGGATCATGTCATGGGTACTGACGGGGAATGCCGGCGAGCAACTTTTTCCTGAACGAACTTCGCCAGGGAGAAGCACTCATCGATTCCATTATTTCTATATTAAAAAGCACCGTGAAAGGTTGTTCTCGTAAAGGTAGGACTAGCCTCTCTTTTGGGTGTGGGGGAAAGTCTTAGGATGATTGGGCAGGACAATCATAATTAGAGAGTAAACCTACCAGTTACGAGATATACTCAAAGTACTATACAGGGTCCGATACTCCAAGTCGCACAGAAGTGGGAAAAAGATAGAGCGCGTACTGATATTCGTTAGGAAAGCTTCCCAGTGATGAGCTTTACCACTTAAAGAGAGACCTCAGTATGATAGCCTCGTCTGTAGCACTCATTAAGTTGACTTAGCGGCGTTCGCATCAACAATCATACCGTTGTGGGTTTCATATTCGTACTGCATACAGCCGAGGAATCGAGGGTGGTTGGGCCCAGCCGACCATGTTACCTCGGCCGATGGACGGGCGACACATGTGGGGCATGCGGCGTTCATAACATATGCGCCATAGCTGGGGTTCGAACCGTTCGGTTCCATTCTCGGCTCAGCTCGTCGCCAGGAGACAGGGAGGACGAAACACTGAAGCGCGGCCTCCTCGGAGTATACTATTTCTCTTAGCGCCACCATCAAGCTCTCAGCGGTGGACTCTGCATTGCGCGGTCAACACTGGGAGTCGCGAATATCGAGTACCTCGGTCGCGTCGGGCCTGGAACGTCTATGGTCGTGGTCGGGCAGTGGCGGTGGCCTTGTATGCATATGTCCGGTTGCTTTGTCCATCCCCTTGTTCCGAGTTCATACGGCAGAACACTTCTTCGTGATGCATGGGTTCAAGTTTTAGACAATTGAGCCCAGCACTGTGGTAATAAACTGTGTTGCCGCTCTGAAGAAGATATATCGTGTCAGGTTTAGTGTGGCAACATTACGACCATGAAGAACACCTGGGGCTTGACCTGGGGTGTAAACATAAACCGTTTTCATATCGACGGACCCGACTGTTCGAGGACTCCCATCAGGAGACTTACCTACAAAAAAAATGAAGTTGAGACAGATAAAACATATATATACGCTTTATTTTATTTTTTGTCGATCGGACCTCCCTTGACCCCCGCTGGTTGCGAGGGAAGAGCTCGACTGTCACGACTGAGATGGAGATGTATTACAAATTACAAAGCAAGAACCGGCGGTTGCGCTCTATGCAACATTATCCTCGGACATCCGAGCCGAGTCGAGCTCACTGGGTCCGGTATCACGGCATTTCAAATCTAGAGGGTTCAAGTTAATAATATTCTGGCGGAGAGGGTCCGGTGGTCGCACAAAGCGTATTTATGTGAGCAGCGCGCCTGGCCGGCACCTCGGCAATCTGGAGAAAGCCCTGGTCTCTAGAGCCTACCCTACATACTCTAGCACGTGCTTTACCCGCAGCAAGAAATATGGGCAACATTTCCCGTTCGTTCACACGTTGACATTGAGGTGCCGCTGCAGTTCCAGCGATTTTTTTACGACCAGATGAGTTGGTCAATATTGGTCAATGTTCGAGAAAGGCCGTGAACAAGGTCTATTGGACCTGATCAGGTGATACGATCGGGGGGGATGGAGATGACTTTGAGTAGACCTGAATTGGAAATAGAAGCTTGTCTTCTTTGCCAACAAATGGGCATGCCGCTGTGGCAATCTCGAAGAACAATTCTTACCCTCATTGATCCCAGGTAATAAGATGGATCTGATTGGGAATCGCGTACCGAATCTAGCTATTCCTCTTCCTTTAGTGCCCTTGTGACCCGAATGCTGTCCAGGTAACGAACTCATGTGAACATCGACCTCATGTGAACAATTTTATAAACCGCGAGTCCAGTCCTCTACCCGACATACTTTCCCTTTCCACGCACTTCTGAGCTTATACTGTTCTGCCCTGCACTTTGACGCCCCTTCAATGGACATCACACCCCCGTCTCCCATGCGGCGTTTTTTGATCCGCACCGGTCTCGACAAGAAGAGGAAAGTACAGCGAGATCCAAGCCTCCATCATGGTAGTAGTCCATCACGTCCCAGGAGTGGGTGGGAAAAAGGTGCGTATGCGGCGGTTCTCTGTCATGTCCCGGATTCAATGTTGACGTTGCGGACATAGGTAGACCCATCAGTTCAGTTACAGCTGAGGGGAGTGTCAAGTCTGCCCGTTATGAAGGCACTCCTGCGAAAAGGTACGACGTTGTGACTTACTCACCCTAACTTCGCTCTCCTTGTTATATACCTCGATGCTAATCTCTGTCTTTACGGTCTTCAGGCCAACATCTACACTTGTGGCATCGGAAATTGATGCGTCATCTCTGTAAGTGACGCACCCTTCGCTGTCTCCTTTTCGTTGATCTTATCTTGTGCTATAGCGGCGCACAAGTCACTTTACCCCAGTTAGTCACCCAGCTTTGTGCCATCCTTTGTTTTGTGTTTGTCTAATAAGTGCTTAGTTCTTCCTCTAATATCCCAGTGCGACCAAACTTGGCTCGGACTCCCCAACCAAAGAGTGCTAAGACTTTCTTTGGGACGCTGTCCAATAAACTCCGAATGCGGACGCCTGCATCAAGGCGTACTCATGATTGCATACTCGACGAGCCCGAGTGCGCGGAAGTACAAAGTAGTTCCCATACGAGGACCTTCCGACCTCAGGCAGTGCCGATTGCTCTTCCGAGCGATATCGCATCGAAGGAGCGCCGCGCAGACGCGCTACGCGCTCGAGGTCTACTTCCACCAAGATCGCAGGCCCTATCGGCCATTGAAGCGGAAGAAGACAGGCGTATTGATGCACTCCAAGTCAATGGCTCGTCATTCCCAGGCCCTGACAGGAATATCACGATGCACAACAACGCCAGTATCATTGCACAACTTTCTCTGATTCATGACGACGAGACTCGACGGCTGACCGAGGTCGCGTTCATGTGAGCCGTTGGAAGACCCATTTATTATCATTATTTTCCTCCTTATTTATTGTAGAGCCTAAAGATTCCTCTCTTTCATGGTCGCCTTTAATCTCACGTTCTTTCAGTCATCGCTTCCTCGACCTATTCCACCTTTTGATATCTATCTCCTGTAGCACCTGGATTCCCATGCATCCTCACACTCTTGAAAGTGCCAGGCCAGCACCACACAACTGGGTCACTTTCCTTTCGCGCATACACTCTCGTTTCGGTTATTTCCATAGCCCTTGGCTTGTGTACTCCAATACTTGAATACCACCGCACTTGTATACATCTGGCAGTTCTTCCACAAGCCTTGCGCCCGCATGTTTTGAGTTTCCGACATTTCCGGTCGAGACAAGCGCGCTCTGGTGGATGATGACTCGTGCCAAGGTGTCATCACCTGCGAACTCACGCTCGATGGTTCTCTTTTATGCTCATGTCTTGCCAATGGGAGGTACTGCAGGAGATTCAAACATTGTCTACGTGCCAGAGCCGGGTTAACATTCTGACGCGAGAGTGCCGGTCGCGATTACTGCTGAAAACTCGTGAGCATAATTCTAGCGTTCTTGTCGGACGTGCCCTCAAAAGGGGATTGACCGTGATCAGGTACAAGAAAAGTCCGTCAAACCAAACGTTCTCGGAAAGAGAACCAACGAGCGAACACGACGACCGAGCTTTGCAGTACTGACAACAGTAGCAGAACAACCCACTGGCACTTGGGGTGTTGTTAAATTGTTCTTCCTTTGATGACCGTCGACCGACGGGTACTACCATGACCACAAGACAGGAACGACAGCAACTCCGACGCGCAAGACCCAGCCTGCTTACGGTACGTAGTGACTCACGGTACAACTGCCACTGCTACAGCGTCGTGCTCTTCACCAGCCACCGGTGATTTTACGACCGATCGGGAAAATTGGAATTTTAAATGCGGGGGGCGCTTAATAACGCCACCAGGGTCGTCGTACTCTCACTCCGCCTACGCCGCAGACATGGTAGCTGTGTACAAACATGCGTGCGTGCGTGCGGGTTTTTCTTGAAACCCAAATCTGAACGATTCGTCCGTATGAACGGTGTATACAACGACTTGGTGTTTGTTGAGAACTCATTTGATGCCTTTGACGCCAGATCTTTAATCAGTAAGGTTCGTGTCAATTTGTCAAATAGTCGTGATCATGGCACATGCGCCACGTTTTTTTTTTTTTTTTTTTTCGTCGTGGGGCTAGTAGATTCGGCCTTGTTCGGCCGGCGATCACGCGCGCGGGTCAGGTGTGTAGACGTACGGCGCAACACCACCAGTACTGTACCAGTCCAGTACCATACATAACGGGTTGGGCAATTTGGAAAATGAATCGTGCCACGTCTCGTCCTGTCATTTTCCCCTAATCGGCGAATTTTTTGTTCCAGCATCAGGGACATCGCGGCGCAAACCCTGTTCTGGATGTGTTGGACTTCCAGTCGCCTGAGACACTCTGCATTCTTTCCTAGAACGGCCCTCTTCCGACTTGTACTAATATTGGACAGATAATGCAAATCACCTCGGTTTATTTTTCCCACTCGTCAAGCAGTTCTTTCCTATTCAGAAACTTCGTGAAGTTCAGGCGAAAGTCTATAAGGACAGCAGTTGTCAGGTGCTCGCCGCAAGACAGTACTAGGATAGCGCTGTATGGGACTGACCGTCAGAAATGGCAGTTATATTGTTCCTTTGCAATTGTAGGATCAGAGATGAATCTGGTCGGTGCTGCGGCCAGGACGCTGGGAAATGAAAGTTACACCACAAGCACCCCAGGAAAAAAATTGTTTTGGGGCACATACATCCTGGATTGAGGTCATTGACAAACGTGATGAAGTAATCAAGCATTGTGTTCGCAAAATTAATCTCAACATTTGAGGCTGGAATAGGTCCAAACAAGAGCCGGAGTTCGGAAGCATGGAAGACTGGTAATAATTTAAACCAGCTGGATCAAGGCGTACGATATTCGCTTACCACCGAGCTTGGGCGAATCGTCTGGAACGAACTCCGTGAATAGGTAGCTGAAAACGGGCTGCCGCTTCGCAGCAGCAGCCGTGAAGCGTCTCCTAGCAGAAAGGAACATGTTGTCGCCATACCACGCCGCCGCTCTGTCAAACAAGGAGTCGCCGGTGCTGAACGGAAGCTGTTTGGTATCCGCTGGGTAGAGCTCCAAGATATCGTCGAGGGTGTCCGGCGTGATCTTCGACTCATCGATTTGGGAGGCCCTAACGAATTTCTCGAACGCCGCATCTTCCACTCTTCCGGACGAGCCCAGCCCAAACAGCGTTGTTGAAAATGATGTACCTTCGTTCAGCTAAAATAAAATAAAAAAACATATTAGGATATGTGCGGCAGACCAAAGCAATCGTCGCAGACATTGGTGCCAACGATCACAGGCACACGAAGGAAGTCTCTGGATGCGATCTTGACTGACGCCCGAACAGAGGCAAAGCTGCCTGGTGCAATCGTGGGTTGCCATAATTGGTGGTTGAGACTTGACGTGATGAGATAGTTGCTGGTATTAATCAAGGTCTGTTGTCCGCGTTAGCACATGTATAGATTCAAGGAGATGGCCCGTAACTACAGACGGAACTTCCTGGAGGCAGGAAAATGCAACAGGACCGGCAGGACATCCTGTGGCCTTCAATAGGGCATCAAATGGCCGTCCTGGCTTATCATACGTGGAGGGTGGTGGAGAATTCTTGCTGAGGATCACCTCTTCAGCTACAGCAAGAGGTTTATCTCTCTACTACTTACAATGGACCAGTGGGTGAATCCATGATCGCGGCACGAAATAGAGACTGTGAAGCTAGGTATAGAATATGGGCCTCGACACTTCCAGCACCAGCCGACTGTACGGGTGTAAGATCTACGTAGGAAGAGTAATTCATAACCTACCTGACCCCAAATCGTAACCTGGAAGTTGTCTCAGAAATATAATCGATCTACCAGGCAAAACAATATATTACCTTCTCTGGGTCTCCGCCAAACTTGGCAACATTGTCGCGAACGAACTCCAAGGCTACTCGCTGGTCTTGTAGCCCGTTATTCAAGTCACGGAGTGGAACATAGGAACTAGCGAGCTAGACGAGGGTGTTCAGAGAGTGTGGTCTCTGGGGGTAGAGCGTGCTCACGAATCCAAATGTATTCAGACGATAATTTCTGTCATGAATGGTGAGTACAGCTTGAAGGAAAAATAAGGTCATGTCGCCGTTACATAGTCACCAAGATGATGGGTTTCTTGATAGCTACGCTCCGGGTCACAATACCTGAACCCTATCTTCAATTCACGAGCACAAGGCGGTTTGACAGATTTATAACGTACGGGTTCCGTCGAATGCTGGGTCAGATGCGGATCTATGTCTAATGTTCAGCACGAGTCAATGGTAGCAGGAAACATTATTATCACACCCAGTGATATAAGCGCCACCCTCCGCAAGAAAATTAGTCAGCAGGATGTGCCAAGAATTTAGGACATTCATACGTGGATCCAAACGATGACGGGAAGCCTCGCAGTGGATGACGTCTGATGCGGGCGCCATACCTGGACACACGGGAGTTAGAACAGAGGAGCCATTGTCGGTCATTGAACAGAACAGACATTCAAATATAGGCAGTCCTCCCTAACGGTCATCGTAGTTGTGGGTTGGGGACAAGCATCGCTTAAGTGTAAAGCATCTTGAATGTCTGGTGCGGGTCGAGATATCGCCAACGGTGCTTTGAAACGAAGAGGCCCTACAGGAGGTTCCGCATAGGGTATGCCGAGCCAGCGATCGGTACCATTCACCGTAAACCCTCGGAAGGTACCCGAGGAAAGCTTTATCAAAAGTGGCGACGCTACAAGGGAGAAGATTTTCAGAAGGTCGAGGAACACCATGCTTTATACATCTGTCACGTGTACTCATCTATGGTAATAGATTTACTAGTAACTTGATGATGCTTCTGTGCGCCGAGTCCTCCTCGAACTCAGCATAGCTCTGCTCCTTTCTCATGCTCTTGACTACAGTAACTATTTGATTGATGAGAGCGTTGCTATTTTCTATACTGGGTGTAATACACCACTGCTTTGGGTACGCCCATGACGTACAACAATAGTTTACTTCTATCATGAGCAAAGTGAGAGTGAGAAGACACGAATCATGATGGTGGCACGTGGTCGTGGCAAGACGAACCGATTCGGTGATTCTGGTCTCATCTTTCCTTGGCCAACTATGACAGGGGCCAATTACACTGGAGGCAAGCGGTGGGTCTCCCAGTTTCCAATACAGTTCTTTCTCAACCAGTCCTCTCTCTCTACTACAGGAACTTTGCCCGAGCGCGTTTTCGCGATTCGACTCGTCGTGCTCAGAAAAGCCACTTCGGCCGTCGGCGCCTTGAAATCCTCAGCCGTGGTCTGGGAAACGCCGCACAACCCAATGAAGAAGAGTCATCTGGAATATCCGGGATCCTTCTCGAACATGCTCAGAGGGAATTTTCCCCGTCCACTAGAATATATGCGCTCAAGCCGGACGGAAGGTCCTGACACACTTTCTGGCCCGTCTTCGCCATTCATTTCAGGACACACCATCAAATTGTCTAAGGTCGTGCACGCGCTGGACAGTGAGAGCTGTACGTCCCTCCGGTCTTATTTTTTATTTATATTTTCTCGGCTGGGTGGGACATTTCCCCAAAGGTCCTTCCCTCAGAGCAGAAGTGAATCGCGTCCTCGAGTTTTCAAGAACTGTTGGACTTTGCAATTATCCAAGCTCATCCAGAAGGCGAAGGGGCTCGGCGTCACTAACCTCTGATGTCGACTCTGAGTCGAGGGTGAGCGCTCGAGTCTCCATCCCACCCTGGCTCATCGAGGATTTCTGGCAGGTGGGCTCTTCTCAGCGACAGAATTGCTACAATGGTAGCCCCATAAGCGACTTTTCTGAAAGGCAGCACCTTGGAGCTCCTGTTGCCTCAGGTTCTGGTGCAACTGATCCCAGAATCATACTAAATTTGAGGCTGATTGCCTTCCCGTAGGCAACTTAGAAACGACTAATGCTAGAATTCCTCATTGTGGACCATTCAGAAAGGGGGCCCTTTCCCCAGTACGCAGAAGTCGCGAGCGCGATTCAGGGTATACTGAGCCAGCGTCTGACTACGAACATCAACCAAGGGAACGCCACCGCCCTCAACGTAAAACAGACACGCTGGAACCTCAAATCTCTCAGGATGGATTTTTATCAGGGTTTTCTGACAGAAAATTTTGCACAATGAGTTCTTTCTCACCCTCATTTGATGCCTTAGAATTTCCGACATCGCCGCTACCACCATCATCCCCGTTAGCTAGTAGTACAGTTCATGAATCCCTACTTTCTCTATGCCAAGTGCCCCATGTAAATGAGGGGACACCTCTGGACTTCGATACTACACCCGCCCGTGGTTCTTGTGGGGCTGATTCTTCCTATCGTTCTGGTTACGTTGGTTCCATAACACCCGATTTCACTTCCGGTTCTGTTCCCTTACGGTACTCGTCCCATTTGCATCGCATCCACAAGGTTCCGACTCCTCTTTTCATACCACCGTCTTCTAAAGCCGACCTCATCCCGGAGCTCCTGACACGCGATAACCCATGGAACGCCATTGGTGAAATGCTGGACCTTCCACCAATTCCTACAGCAAATAAAACTTACTTCAAGGAGATAATGTCTCATCGTACTGTTTCGCACGAACGCGTCTCGCCGCTAGCTTCCTCACCAGGCTTGGGGCGAGCTGACTTGGTGCCCTCTAGCTCGGCTCGGCTCGAGGACACCCGGCTGCGGGCAGCGCAGTCCGACGGAGCTCTACCTGCCACCAACTCTGCTTTACACGGGGTCAAGTCCTCACGTCTTGTCTCGTCCCCGTTGCTATGCGGGGACTCGAAGTCAACTACCAAGACAGCGATTAGCCTGGCCAGCCAGTCTCCGAGGGACTGTTACGTAGGCCCATCGGGTCAAAGGAGATCCCACACACCCTCATTGGCGATTAGAAGTCCCCCCATACCTGAGGAGCTTTCCCAACCTCTGCTGGAGCCTCGTTCCCCACCAACGTCGCCTCGAAGACCAGACGGTACGTTACACTGGAACAAAATTGCGGCCTGTATTGCAGTGGAGACTCCGTCTGGGTTCGCTACTCCTCAGCGATCGTTGTTACCCATCCCAAAGCCCCCGCACTCGCTAACGACACCTGCGCTCTCCTCTCCTGACTCTATGCACTGGAATACGATATCCGAAGTCGATCTCGATGCACTCATTCCCAAAGCGCCTTCCACTCAAACCACAGTGGTCAAGACGCGTCCGAAATTTGTGTATCCTAACTTATTTAGAGATAAAGAGGTCGATCTCGGGCGTATGTCCCGAGGGACTTAGCAATGATGAATCTGATGTATTAAAAAGACTGTACACTGTGTCCGGTAAAAGACATGGGATGTTATCACAGCTGCCGCGTGTCTTTCAATTTCTTGGAGAAAGCCTCGCGGCAGTGATAGTGAGTGACTTCTCCGCTGTACGGTAGGTATGAGTTTGAGCAAGTCTCAGAGACCACTGAAAGCATCTCACCCGGGAGCGTGTACAACAATGGCACTAGGCCCAATCCGTTTGTGACATTGCGGGCAACTAATACCACATTAGCAAGTTAAGTCTGAAGATCCATGAAGGTAAAGACACGTACATGCGGCTGTCTGTGATCTTGACGCGATTGGCTTCCAAGTACATCAGCTTACGTGCCACCTGTTCGTTCCGCGCGAGCGCGACTCCGCGCACGACTCGTGCATCAAAGTGCGGGACGCGCAAGGCGCCGGTTAGGAATACGCGCACGTCGCGTGCGGCGACCAGCGGGGGTAACAACTGCAGCGTCTCCTCGGGGTTCAGCCGAGGGCCATGGCGCGCAATCAGCTCGAGCGCGGGTCGCAGGAGGTCATCCGTCGTCCGGACCAAGGGGCGCAGGTAGATCCGCAGGAGCGTGAAAAATATGTTGCGGGTTTCGGTGTCTGGCTGGTGTATCCGCTTGCAATATCTGTCGATAAAAAGCTGAGTCGTCCAATGGAACGGTCACGAACGGCGTACCGCTCCGCTTTGCCATAGTCTCGCAACCGGTATACGTATATTTCTAAAGCGCTATCGTGGCGCCCCAGTCTTCCGAGGAGAATGGCTCTTGCTTCAAAGAGGTCTATGCGCGTATATTAGCCGTCAACTAACCATGTATACGCTAAGCCGCGTACCGTCGCTCGGTAGCATGCCGAGCAAGCGATCAACACGATAGTGCGTGGTGTTGTCAACGAATAGTAGCAGCTTCCCATACGCCGCCTTGCGGCTTTCTTTTAATCGAACACTAAATGGGTTGCAAACTCGTTTTTAGGTAATGCACACCTTCATCTCCTGCTTTCTTCGTATCTATGGTCATCTTGAGATATAATTCGGCAAGACGGTCATGATAGATGGACGACTCTTCGTGGTGCTCTTCGATAAGATATTCTAGATAGCGCGCGCAGAGCTTTGGGTTGACGTTCTCGAGGAAACTGGCGACATATTGCGGGGGGAGCTCCATTTCCTCGGATGTGAAGATCTTCGTTCTGTATTAGTGAATGGTAAAAACACCTGTAATGCCACTGACCTCCAACGCCATCTCAGCATTTTCGTCGAAGATCCATCTCGAATGTTGAAAAACGGTGTCCATATACTCTGGAGTAAGTCTCTGAAGATAGGTTATAGACGGCACAAGTCTGTCTTTCACGTCCGTTTCTTTCTCTCCCAACCTACAACATGGCGGGAGTCAGATTTGAATGCGTGAAACCCACCATACCCACTGGCGAAGGAGTTCCAAAGCTCTAGAGTGCATTTTCCTGACGTTGTATAAGTCAATGAGTTCGGAAAATTTCTAAGTAAATATCCTGTGAGTCTATCTTATCAATAAATCCATAGAACACTCACCCCGCGCGCTGCGAGCATCTCCTCGACCTCTGCCACTTCGTACCAATTATCTCGTCTACACAGTGGACCAAGCAACCCCGGTCTCACTGCTAGATACGACTTGAAAAGTGCAGTATCGACCACCCGCGCGCACAGCACAAGCTGTTCGGGAGTAAGAGAGGAGAACGGCGCATCAGGGATAACGCGGAGCGAATCGCTTGAGGTGTCTGATAGCGACGCGTGCCTGTGGGATTGCGAAGGTGTAATATGGAAAGCCTCAAGCGATGCAAGGAGCTTTAGACGCCTGTCGGGAAGGTATCGCAGAAGGCCTTCAACTGAGCGAGTGAAATTGTCTAAGGAACGTCAACGAGTAGAATGTTAGGGAACACAAAGAACTGACCTGTCCGTGGCTTGTCCCTCTTGCTGACGATTGATGCTGTTTCTGGGTCTTTGGAGCCAGATGGCCGAATCACATCGAGCGGATTTTTAAACTTGCTCAGCACACCCACAGTAGGTGCCACAGGCGGCCCCGATAACATTGGTTCGTCGGCATTACTGCCATGCTCTGAAGAGCTAGACGATGATGACGATGATGATGATGACGACGACGCCTCTTTCACACCCTTCGTTGCAGGCCCACCAAACAACTGGATCCATCGTTCTTGCGGAACGGACAGACGACCCGAAACTGTCTCAGGGTAAAGAGAGATGACCTTTGCAGGGTTGATATTCAGCTCGACGAACAAGTCGAGCGCGCGATCATATTCGCCTGCACGGAACTGTGAGACGGCGTCCAGGGATTTTACCAGGCTCGTCCGTCGCTCCTTCAGAGGTGGGGGAGTCAATAAGGAGCTACTCCAAGGTTAACCTTGGACATACTTTATCAGGTAGAACTGCAGGGTCGATAGAATTGAGCAACGTGAGAGCCTCCGCATACATCCCAGCGTTCACAAGCTCATCAACTTGCACACCCCACGATTTCATGCGAAAACACCATATTGAACTGCCCTCTGCTGTTGCGGTCGCCCGATCCGAAGGTGTGCTAACCAGAAAGAGCGGCGATTTGGCAGAAGGAGACGGCGTTAAGAGGCGCAAGATGTGATTGACGGGAGGAGCTTGGGAGGTTGTGATTTGAGTGGGGTTGAAAGGAAATGGCAGTGACTGTGATAATAAGAGAGATATCGAAGAGTGGACCTGAAGCACAGGAAAAGGGTGGAAGGCCGGCTGGCCAGGGGCAGCAGCTACATCTCCCCCAGACAGTTTTGGAACGCTCCCTGAGGGTAAAATGCTGAAGATGTACGGCTTAACGAGGCCTGACAAGGGAGAGTTAGACACATGTACGTCCGCGTACGTCCGAACGGCACATACCGACGTCCTCCGGGGGTGCAGGCCAGGATATATGCGCTTTACGCGACGGTTTTCCATCGACGCCAACGAAAAGACCCTCATCTGAAGGGTGTTCAGATCGGTATCTGACACGAAATAGGTGTACGTACTATCCTTTGCTATAAGTACCTCCGCGTCACCTACATTAGTGACGCACGGCCTGAGCTTTGCTCCGAGTCCCAAGGACATGTACCCTCCCAAGCCTGCAAAGGCCCCCATACCCACGTTGCTAATTCCAGCCCCGGATTTGTTAGTAGTAGAGGTGAAAGCGATCTCAATTGTAGACATGGTGGCCAGGGAGAACAAGACGTGACCTGCTTCATATGCTAAACAGACCACCTCGTTATCTAGAAAAGCAATAGCTCGTGCTGAATGGGGGAGGGGGGCTTCCTGCGGCATTGTCATGAGGAACAGGCAAACTATCCCCGCTGGCGTACCTTGATGTCCTGCGCCTCTCCATCCTTCCACGAATAGACGACCAACTTTCGCTGACACCCCACTACAAGATACGTAATGACCGTAGGAACCGAGATAACTGGAGAGCTAAACTCGGCACCCAGTGGGCGACTCGTTTTCCCATCAGGGTACATGTGTTGCACCGACGTATGCACAGCAAAGGAAAATGCGGTCTTCGCTTTCAATAGCGGAGTGGGCTTCGATAGATCAGGGAGGTCGAGCAAAGTAACCTGCGACTCTTGGAGGCCGTCAAACAGTAGAACGAGAAGAGAGACAACTTACGCACGCGAGAGTACAATAAGTGAATTGATGTCCTTGACTATCCCGAGCTGGTCGATAGCTTTCCGTGTGAGGTTTTTCTTGGTCTCTAATAGGGTAATGGCGTAGGTTTGTCCATCTGTTCTTATAGCATCATATGCGCAACCTCGCTAGCTTGGAGTAATGTGTACCTTCTGAACCAGCGATACTGTACACGGCTAGATTTCCGCTCGCAGTTCCGATGTAAAGGCGGTCTCCTTCACCACAGGTCAGCAGAGTGGACAAATGGCTCGAAGGATGAAGATACCATGGAGGGTGAGTGCTTCAATCCTCTCCTTGAATCCAGTCAACACGACTTCTGGTGGCTCGAACGGCGCCATAGTGGCATACAGTACAACGTTCCGGTTCGTGCGGACCGGAAGACATCGCCGCGTAAGGTCACATGATCGGAACGCTTTCACCAACAACTTTATTATTCTTCCAAACAGAAAAATGCCAATTGGGAATGCCGCAAAGAATAACGAAAGGATCAAAGCAAAAACGGGTGAAAAACGAGATGCGAACGAGATGCCGGCATGATACATAAATTATACGGCCCTTATTTGTTCGACTTCCCGTTTGTTTGATACACAAATTGGTGCGACGGAGGGGGAACCGCTTTGATAGGTGGTGGCGGGGGGTTCGCGCGGGCCTGGCGGTAGTAATTTGTATTCCGTTGTTCTGCCTGCGCCGGAGATGCCCCAGCAATGACAGGAGATGTGTTTGCGGCGACAGTCGGCATCGGCCAAGGCATGTTAGGTGCTGGTGCTGCGGTCGTTGGCCGGCTCGAAGCGGGTGTAGGAGTTGATGTCGTGGATTGAGGTTGTTGCGGTGGGGGGACTGGGTTATGAATTGCCGGGGATGGTTGACCGGACGGTGTAGAGGTAGTAGTGTGGCTTTGAGCCGGTGATGGCACGGCCCCTGCGGAATTAGTGAGAGAGCTCATGGGTGGTGCTATTGGTGGCGCTGCTTCAGAAGTGGTCGGGACCTCTCCCTCTCGCCGTCGTTTGACGCCACGGGTCGTGCTCTCTTTGAGGCCCAGCGCCGTCGCTTTGAGGAGAATCTGATGCCTAAAAACGAGATATCAGTAACGAACACAATGGACGAGAAACTTGTGGACCTTGTGCGTGTGTTGCCCCATTGGCCAACAACCCAATCCCAATCAGTCTCGTTAGAGGATCCAGAAGTTCGACTCTGTTCGGCTAAGCGCTTTAGACGTTCAACGTCCTCATCCGCCCAGGCCCCGGATGCTCCTGCAGGATTGCTGGCGGCCATGGTTAGAGTGGGGGTAGCCGCTCCAGAAGAGGAAACAAAATGTGCCGCGGGGGGTGCAGACGAGGACGACGCAGGAGGTGCTGGGATTGGATTGGGCATCGCCGGATAATAGCCGGGTGCGGGGGGATATTGATAATACGGTGCGGTCGGGTAGCGCGATGGGGTCGTAGCGTATATTGTGGGATACATGGGCTGCGAAGTACCCGGGATACCGAGAGGCATGACGAACGTAGAAGGGTTCGTGATGACAGCTGATGGCTGGGAATTTGCTGGAGGAGGAGCGGATGTCGAAGCTTGCGGTGGTGGCGGATATGGCGCAGAAGGATAGACGGGTGGCGGAGGTTGACCGATCAGCTGACTAGGATTTTGAAGCTGGGGGCATGATGTCCATGAGAGATGGGGAGGTGGTCAAGTCTGAACGCACCAATTGATCACAAACTCGTTTTGCCTCGTTAAGCATAGTCAGAGGATCGACCTTGCTGGACGGCCCCATTTGATATGACTGAGCGATAACGAGAGAAGGGGTTGCTTTCTGCGCGATTTGAGATGTCGTCACGTTGATCGACGAGTTAAACGTACAATAAGCTCTTCTGCGGCACCATAGAACTCGGAGCAAAGGTTCAATACGCGCCACTGAAATTCGTAGTACTGTTGATTTTGAGCGGTGACGCCTGGTAATATTGGTGCACCACCTTGCGATATAGGATAGCTAGGGAACTGAGACTTGCCAACAGAACCAGCGCTCTCACGAGGTTTTCTGTTTCGAGAGCCTTTAGGACGACCTGGACGGCGCTTCTGCTCGGGGGATTCGTGGCCATGAGGAGAAGGCTGGCCAGCTGATGGTATTTGGGGAGTTTGCACTCGTGTGGCATTTGCGGCCGGGCTTCCCGGACGAAAAGAAATAAGTCAAAAGTGTATTCTGAAATATTCAAGCGTGACAAGATATACACACCCCACGACTTGTTTGTTTTGAGGAGACGCTGAGGGACTCAGGTCTCTACGATCATTGTCATCTAACTCCTCCTCAACAACTTCTTCCTCTTCCTCCTCTTCCTCTTCCTCTTCCCGCTGAGAATCGCCCACAGAATATTGTTGCGTGTTGGGGGCGGGAAACGTAGTATATTGAGAGGGCTGTGAAAGCGGAGGTTGTAGTGCGTGTGAAAGGGGCTGATAGTGCTGAGGGTTATCCATTTTTATCGTGTGATGACAAGATTCAGACTTGACCAGAGCGAAAACGGTTCGAAATAACCCTAGTTAAAGAGAGAGACTCGAATATGGAGGTGGCCGATGAGGATAAGCTAGCGGCAATGTAAACAGATAATGTGGGAAAATATCCTGTTTGTTGGTCACGACTTAACTAACAGTCCCTAACAAACCCACCTCTGACGATGCGTTGACACCCTGTACAGTAGCACCATCAATCCGCGCTTGTCCCAAACAAGACTCTCCTTACTCCGTTGTTCAACTAGGTAGCTCCCCTTTATGCGAGTGCGGCATCGCCGCAGAACAACGAGGAGTTATGCTTAGCTTAGTCACCATATAGTGACATATTTTTACTGTGACTCGATTGTGACTCTGTGCTTTGTAATGTTACCGACTGTGAGCCACAGCCGCAATTGTCCCGTCTTGCACCGCTTCCACAGCGACCGCCTCTTTCCCTTATATTCAGTCTTGCCATCATTCGGCACCAGATTACTCTACACCCCATGATTCAAGCTTCCTCACATTCTGGCCCCAGTGCTCTGGTCAACACCGCACTGCGTAATGCCGGTCTCATGGATCGTGACGAGCGCATGCGCGACGCCTCAGACAAGCCAGGCGGCCGCAAGGGCTTCCCTAAGCCTCGTTCTCATCGACCACGTCTCATAGACACTATCAAAGGTCAACCAGGACCAAGTCGTAATCCCACGGTAAATATCAGGTTACTTTTACCTCTGCCTCCTATTTGTGCAGTGTCCCCTCCCCTACAACTGGTGTCTTATATGCTCGCCTAATTCCGAATGATAACACCAAGCTCACATTGTTCATGTTACTCTGTCAACCCGTTCCCTCGTGGTGCTCGATCAGCTTGCCACCCGGATCGCTAGTCCTTCCTCTGGCCCCCTTGCCATTCGTGGTGCCGCGGTTGGGCGTGTGCGTCGGAACGCAATATCGCTGAACGGTGATAAAGTGCTGCCGGGGACGCGAGTGACTGTAGGGAAACCCCTCGAAGTATGGCGAAGATTCGTACAACAGCGCTGGGACCCCCAATCACGCTTCCTAAACCTAGAAGTAAGTAGAATTCAAACCCGATATCGCCCGACTTCCCTCATTCTTCAAACAGCGAATGTCTGAAGATGAAATGGTTTCGAGGGCTGGCCTCCTCCCTCCCGGCATCCCTGGAAGTACAGGAAAAGAGGCCGCAGTAATTTTCAAACTTGCATCTCAACTCAAGCCACCTGTGCGTCTTTACCACTATCCATTTTTGTGTCTTTCTCATCCATCCAGGTTCGAACTATATCTCTCGCTAACAATAACCTTCAAACCACACATGTCATCTCAACAATCGCACATTACCTCCCAAACCTTGCCAATCTCTCTCTCGAGAACAACAATCTGCGTGTGTGGAAAGACATCGATTCGATATCTCAACTTTCGGACAAGAAGGATAAACTGTTGAAATTGCGGGAGCTGATTCTTATCGGAAACCCTATACGAGAGTTGGAGTACCAGAGCAATCGCGTGGACACTTACAGGAAGTAGGTCTTCTCACCCGTCAATTCGAGATGGTACTTAAGTGGTTCAGCAATATCATGCGACGGTTTCCGACGCTCGAAATTTTAGACAAAGAGCCCGTTACGAAAATATCCTTTGATGCCCCGCAGATATCGCATTCTACTGGATCCACAGGCTCTCTCAAAGGAGCCAAGGAGTTCCCGGCACTAATGCGACCCCCTCTCGTTGCTGGAGTGGATGGTGGCATTATCACATCATTTTTCGCTCGGTATGACCCACTCTACCTACTCGGGTCTCATCTCATCGCGACCATAGCTTCTTCCCACTGTTTGACACACAAAGAGCTACCCTGTCGAATGTGTATCACGAGTTTGCTACGTTCTCGTTTCAAGCAAATACATCCATTCCTGTCCGCGCCAAAATTCAAGGTTTCCAGCACTCAAAAGAGATGCCGAATCAGCGCAATTTGGACTGGTCGCCGTGGCTTGGAGCAGGATCCAGAAATCTTAGTAGGGTGGGGGGTGCAGTGGACAAAATGCTAAAGAGCATTCATGTGGGGCGAGAAAAGGTTCTAAACGCTTTGACAACTCTCCCCCGGACAAAACACGATATCGCTGGCGCTGCCGAAAAGTTCTGTATCGATGCATGGCCAGTGACACAAGAAGATCGGACAACTTTGTTCCTGTCTATCCACGGACAGTTCGTAGAAGGTCTGTCTTATCAGTTGTAGAGGTTCGTCCAACATTTTTGATGCTGATCCTATTCCCCCACTCGCGACAGAATCGGTTGGAGGAGTTCGTTCGTTCGACCGGTCATTCGTATTGACCCCTGCGCCAGAGGGGTCAAGGTGCGTCCGAATATTATGACATCACTGACTAGCTAATCAAATTGAATCGTCATGTAGGGCGAAGGCGAGCGGGTGGGATGTTGAAGTACTCTCGGATCAGCTTGTGATCCGTGCCTATTCTAGTCACGAAGCGTGGACTCCTGGACCACTCTTCGTGCAGGCGACCTCATCTGGAAACCAAACATCGTCAGCGTCATCAACGGCATCTATCCACCAAGAATTAGGAGCAATTGTGCGTTGGTCTTCTCTCTCCACTACGTCTAAAGACTGATCAACGAAACACCACAGCCGGAGCCGCAAAGATCGTTGGTCACACAAGTCTGCAAGCTTACGCGTCTTAACGTTCGCTTCGCTGTGGATTGTCTCCAGAATAATGGATGGGACGTTGATCGAGCCGTCGCAAATTTTGAGCAGGTCAAAGTAAGCCCCGAGTTATTGCTTCTTTGTCGACATCACTGACATCAAGAACTCTCTTTCAGGGGACTCTTGGACAAGATGCTTTCCTCTGACGTGGAAGCGTTCCGGTGCCACGATTACATTGTCCTACAGACTGTTGACTATCAAACTACTTTCATCTTGTCTTTATCCCGTGCTGTGATTGATAATGTCACCTCGATCTTGCATACATACTCGCATGTTCTGCTCCATTCAAGTTGTAGCCTTTACCATAATAGACACCGACTCGGGGTGTGGTAGCGAAACCACAGCATGGCTCGCGCTCATACAGAACGTCAATGCAGTCAGTCAACCCCGAGATTGATCCTGTCAATGTCAATGCACCTAAGAGATACGTAAGATCGCTTACTCCAGCCTTTATTACGGGACAAGCAAACCACGTGTCGGACGTATTCCCAAAAACGATATGGGCGCAACGGAACGCGTAACATGGGCGGTCACTCGACTCGACAGGGGTCCAGTCAAACGATGGATATTGCACCCTGGTTCTGGTAGTACAGACCATTCCATTATTCGGTACAAGTGACAAGTCGTCCAGAGGTATTGTTTCAAGTGTTGCGACGAGTCCTGTCGCCTCACACACACTCCAGCTATGTGGACAATTCTCTCCAAGTAAATAAAGAGACGCCTGCGTCTTTTTGTCTTGGGCCCAGAAATTCCATTCGTTCTCGCTTACATTTCACGCCCATCACCACTTAGCCCGCGCCATCTTTTTACCCGCCCTGCACACGCATATATCCACACGTTCAACCCCTTCTCCAGTGCATGCCATCCACAACCCCCTCCACACCAGTTCCCCAGTCAGCCTCCACGTCGCTCAATGCACAGCTCTTAGAAGCTGTAATCCGCGGAGATGAAGATGGCGTTCGCTCTCTACTTGAGCGTGGCGCGGACGTGAACGCAGCAGATACAAAAGGGAGGTCTGCTGTTGCGTGCGCGGTTGCGGGCGAAAGGTGTGCACATGGGTGTCTCGAACCGTCTCAGGTGCTGAATACAGTCCGGTTTTCAGCTGGCAGACAGCTGACCCTTCAATAATGACGGCGAGCCGCTTGGACATCCTCCGGTTACTCGTTGAGGACCGCCATGTGTCACTATACACGTTGAACGCGCCACAAGAAGCAATGAACGGAGTGACGCCACTCGGGTTTGCTGCTTGGATGAACTCCCCCGACGCAGTCAAGACCCTACTTGAGGCTGGCGGGGGCACGGTATCCGCCGATGGTGAAGATGCTTACGGTGTCACGCCTCTGATGTGTAAGTGGGAGCTTTCCCTCAAGTGAGGCAACTCGGCTCAGATCTGACGATTCCCCGTAGATGCAGCACGCGACGGCAACTTGGAGGTCGCCAAATGCCTGGTGAGCTTGCTGGCCTACAGTCCGATTCTAGTATTCAAAACACAAAAATAGCTTTTGCACGGCGCGTGCCCTGACCACAGGGATAGAAACAGTCGAACTTCCGTCCAGTATGCTTTGGACCATCCTCAGATACTCTGGGCATGTGAGGAAGCACTTCGACATTATCGCTCCCGTGATATTCTGGCACGTCCTTTGGCTTATCTCTACGTTTCTCTCCTTGACTGAAAGCCACTAGTCCGAAAATGGTGGCATTAAGCCCGACACGCCTGAGGCAGCTCCACGACCTCATGCGGGGCCTTGTTCTAACTCGGTCTTTTTATCCACTACGGCTGAGGTTAGCGAGCGCACGGATGCCTTGGTCTCAGCCATTGTCTCATCAGATATGGCCCAATTGTACGGCCTCCTCTCTGGTCTTTCGAATGGCTCCTCTTCAGAAGGTGTTCTTTCACTTTTAAATGCGCCAGATGCCGAGGCTTGGTCTCCGATCCATTATTGTGCTTCTCTCAAACAACCTTCCATCGAAGTGCTGGACGTCCTTTACTGCGCCGGTGCTGATGTCAGTCTCTTTTCTAAAACTGGCAATTATACTCCTCTACACTGTCTGGCACGTAGAAAACGCGGGCCTGACGCGCTTCGGGATCAAGCTTCCAATGATTTCTTGTACCGATTTGTCTTCCATCTTGTCCGCAACCTCCGCGCCCCGCTGCAGGCTCTGGATGACAACAATGAGACATGCGTACATATTGCTGCTGAGCATGGTGACAGCGCCGAGATTCTGCGCGCGATGCTCGACTTAGACCCCGAGCACACAGTCTCCGAGATGCGGAATTCACGGGGGTAGGTAATTATTCCGTGATTGACAACCGCCTGCTCATCGTCTTTCGGCTTAGTCTAACACCGTTTGAGGTTGCCCAACCAGAATTCCGTGGCTTGTTCAGTCGTTTCCAGGAGGAACGGCGTCCGGCATCATCCGCTTCTCATGACACTGTCAGGCCCCGTCATAGCTCCGGCTCAGATCCAAGCTTATCATTGGCAGAGGGTACTCTGACGCCCCAGGCACGTGCCACCGCTCTCTCCCCACTACCAGACGACGACGGAAGTCCGCTATCGTTTGAGCTAGTGGTTGACAGTCTCAATGCAATCACTATTGGTCTCTCATTTTCTGCGGACTTAACCCCATCAGAAGCTGCGCTGGACCACTTTGACGCTCAGCTCTCTGAGGTATCCACCCTGAGCCGAAATGCCATATCGATGCTTTACGCCCGGGTCGATGACGCTCGTGAAGAGATTTCACGCGTGCGAGAGTCATGGACGGATGCAGACGCGCGCTTAGACACCATATCTCAAGCTTTCGAAGAAAAGCTAAAATCGGGTCGTGTAATATCTCAGGAAACCAGGGCCGAGGACTCTTCTTGTGAATCGGTGGTTACACGACGAAGCAGCTCAGAAGCCGAGACGCCGATTTCACCTGCATTCGCGACTGAGTTGTTGATGCTCGACTCGTCTGAGAACGGCGATGGCTTTCTCAAGCCGTGGCCGCGTACCCGTGACTCTGCGGACACTGCAAACTTGCCACTATTACAAGGAGGGAACGCTGCGGGTTCTATCGCACACTTACGTTCACACAAAAGCATGAGTGACCTGCGCCGATTGACACCAATTTTCACTCAGGACGGCTTCGGCGCCACTCCAAAACCAAGGAAGCGGGCACGAGCTGACACGCTAACAGACGTTGGCATAAAAGGCGGGCAGTCTCGCCAACCTCCTGGGATGAGAGCCGATGGCGACGGCAAAGGCGCACGGTTAAAAGCGTGGCTACGACGCACGTTCTTGCAGGAACGAATGCCCAGATCGTCTACGCAGAAGCTCGAGGAGCCACCATCGTCACTAACGACGCTGGTGGAGAAAGACGAGAGCGCTGCAGCCGCGAATGCCTGCCCACATCCTAGTTATCGAGTGCTCGCGACGGTCGGTAAAGACCTGGCACGAATCGACGAGTGCATATCGAATGTCTGTGTTCCATATTTATCTTGCGATAATCGGCCGCTGACCTACTGGTATTTATACAAGCAGACAGAAAAGTTGATCTCGTCAGCGCAACGTGCCATCGGACGAGCCGAACGCAAAATGAGGCGTGCATCGCTAGTCCGTTCCGTTTTTCGAATTGTAAGCGAATAGAATTGAATAATTTTTGGCATTTCACAGGCGGGAAAAAAACTGATATACGATCATCGGCGGGCACGAACGTGCGTTCCGAACAACGAGGAAGTTACGATAGGGCAAAGGAGGGGCCAATCGCCCCCCACCCTGCGTGTGATTATACCTCGGACCGAGTCGCCGGTATCCAGCAGTCGAGCGCAGTCACCCGCGACGACGAGATCGTCTATATCATCGGTGGGGTCCGTCGGGAAAGACATGGAGATAGAGGAGGGGCGAATCGAAGTAGGGAAGATGGAAAGGAGATTCGAGGAGGGATATAAAGAGATGGACAAAGCGAAGAATTGGCTGGGGATAGTTAAACGGGTGCTTGAGGATGTAGAGAGGCTCGGATTGGATAAGAAGAAGCTGTGACAAGGAGTGTGACATTGAAAAGACGAATTGGGAGAAACGGACCAGACCGAGCAGGTCCAGGGCGACTGAAACCGTTAAGCAAGCGCAAGCAAATCAAGTCAACTCGCGGCGTGGTTCAATCAATTGCTCGAGCTCCTCGCCACGGGAATGGCTGCTCAAGTGCAAAGGCAAGATCTTCCCGATCTCCCATTGCCTTTTTCTCACCTTTATCTCCCTCTAGTCACTCAGCTCTCCCAGACAACACCGTCGACCATGGTCACGTAGATCCTAACGGCCAGGTGAGCGATCCCCCGCTATCACCGAAGCCGTTTATATTCGAGCCCAGCAGTCTTTGGACCAAGCGCTGGATCCTCACCTCTCCCAGGTCGGCCTCGATTCGCGTTCTCATTACCACAGTCACTACCCGGGCCCCCACATCATCACCCCCGACCATGCGGGGGCAGCTCATCATACAGACCACATGTCGTTTTACACTGCGCCCCACGAGATGCCTGTGCAACCAGTCGATCGTCAGCCAGCGCCGTCGTCATCCAAGCGCAAACAACTCGAGTCGCCCTATGCCCAAAGCGCCGGCAAGAAACGAAGGGCCGATGGCTACGACGACGACCCCGACGACCCCGAAGTTGGTGAGGATGGTGGTGCTGGTGGCGCCAGGCACTGGACAGACGAGGAAAAAACAAAGCTGTTCAACTGGCTCATGGGCCCCAACGAAGACGAACATTTCGACGCTTTACGAACCAAGAAGAACACGTGTTTCAGAGACGTGGGTTCTTTTTTTTTTTTTTTTTTGTCAATATACCCCCTCTTAATGTTATCACAGTGTGCGTTGGACGCCTTTGGTGGTCGCAAAACCTTCCTAGCCGTCAAGGGCTGCTACGAGCGCAATTTTGTGGTTTTCAAGCAGATATATGCATTCGAAACTTTTACTGCGGGTATGCAACAAGCCGACGTGGACACCGACAGCGAGGTGGATCGCCTGCGCGAGTACGAACGCCGAATCTACGCCGCTCGCAAGGCGGGATTTCATGTGGGCAATTTGTCTTCACGGATACTAGACCACTGGCACCGAATGGGATGGTATGCGACGTTCCATTCCAGGTAAGATAGTTCACAACGATATCATTTACCAAATCAGCTAATGCGTCGCCAGGTGGCACGGTGATCCAAACGTTCGTCGCCCTCCGGCCCGTCCGCGACCAATGGGCCCCCCGACACTCCCTCTACAGCACCCTCAGGCGAGTGCAGAACCACAGCAAGAACCAGCGCTCCGAGGTGAAGAGTCTCCTGTGCTCGAGCGTGCCACGGCGGACCCACCTCCTGTTCCTCACTTCGAACGGACGTACGACCTCCCTTACACATCTGCTCCCGACCCCGGAGAAGCCATCCCATCGCCACCGCAAACACCGAGCACAGCGCCTGTGGGCCAACATCATCTCGCAGCCTACGGAACACCTACGACGCCCGTAGCTGGCGCTAGTGACCAGATACCCCCGAATTCAGGTGCCATGGCTCAAACGTTGGTGTCTGCGTGTATGCGATTATTGCAAGCACAAGCAGACGATAGCAAGATGCGCCTCGAGTACCTGCGACGGCGGGAGGAAAGGGAGGAGGCGGACTCCCGTATGCGAATGGACATGGAGAAGAAACGCCAGGAACGTGAGGCGGCGGATTCGGAGCGGATGCAGCAGAACGCGAAGATGAAGCAAAAGTCGGAACTCGCAACGGAGATCCTGTCGAATCCCAATGTCGATCCATCGGTCAAAGCAGCCGCTGGGGACTACCTGAAGAAGCTTTTCGCAAATGACTGAGGGGCTGTTCGGGTCCAATCCATCTGAGGCACACGTTGTAAAGTGTTTTTTAATAATCATACTGAAGGAATCACTGTGGAAATTGCATGAATCACAGTACTTACCCGTGTTGTTGTATATACGTCACAGTTCTATGGCACAACTCTGCTAGAAACTCATCCTTATTAGGCAAACGCTTACGTACACACGGGGACCTTTGGGTGCCTGAACACGGTTTTCGCTTTGAGATGAATTGTGGTTCAACCGCACGAATTGAACCTGTCTCAGGTCTGACCGCGACCGGCGGCAAACGACTGGCTTATGCCACCGACACAAATAGCCGTTGCCAAGGTGAGTGTGTCTAAATCTATGCGCGTGTACAATAGTCATTACTCCGGGGGAGTAGCAAAAGACCAAGGCCAAGAAAAGATACTTGAAAGCGAAGAAAGAGAGAAAAAAGCACAAGGCAGCCGCTGGGAAGCCTGCAGCAGGTGGCGATGTAGATGTACCTGATGCCGTGCGGCAAGATGGACATGGCGACGAAGACAATAACGACTCCAAATCGGATGACTCGAAGGAATGCGAAACTAGTGTGCGACCGGACGACAGGGGAACTGAGCGCCGTCAAAGAAACGAAGGGCTTCGTCCAACTCCAAAGGGAAAGATTCCTGAGGAATCTGCGGAAGGGGATGTCGATGTCGCGCGGCCTCGCAAACGCCGAAAGCTAGATAGCGGAGAACTCAGCTTGGATACTACATTGTCTGGCTCTCCCTCCGCCGCACACTCGCCGTCGGAGCCGTCCTCGCCTCCCCCAAGTTCATCCGACTTACCCACAGAACCCAATTATCTCGGCCGTCGCACACCCCCCCTCCCGTCGCAGCCTACTTTCCCTCTCCCATCTCGTCCTGATGCACCGGAAATATCTGAACTTGCTTCACAGGGGTTGGATCGCGCTCTTGCACGCGCACAACTGGTAGACCCACAACTATCTACCCCACTCCCCCTTGATGAGGACCAAAGTGCGGACATCGGACTAAGCGCAAAGACACTCAGGAGGCTAAAAGAATTAGGGATCACGGAGCTATTCGCAGGTGCGTAGGATGTCATTTCAATGTGTCTGGAATTAAAATGTGTGACCCCAGTTCAGACCACCTTGCTACCCATGCTTCTCCCTCCAGACCGTCTGAAGCGATCGTTGTATCTCCCGTATGATCCCCCAAGTGATATCTGTGTGTCTGCTCCTACTGGAAGTGGAAAGACGCTCGCCTATGTTCTCCCGATCGTAGAGGTGGGTACCCTTCGCACCATGAAGAACCGGAGAGATGACGGAGGAAAGCAGACACTCTCTTCCCGTGCTGTGACCCGTTTACGTGCTCTGGTCGTGCTCCCGACGCGCGATCTTGTTGTTCAAGTCCGCGAGACGTTCGAAGCCATCGCCAAGGGTCACGGGTTGAAGGTCAGTATTGCGTTAAATTTGCTGGCTCTCCAACTTTGCATGCCTCTTTCATTAGATAGGCTCCGTAACTGGCCAGCATCCATTTTCTCACGAACAAGCCCAGCTCGTAAACAAAGAGCCGACGTGCGCACTAACTCGCTTTGAAAAAACCTACAGTCTGACTACGGATTTTGAACAGCCTTCATGGAGGCTCCAGTAAGGTGGACATATTGATATGCACCCCTGGCAGATTAATGGATCATATGAGTGGGACGCCGAATTTCTCGCTCCAGCATTTGCGGTTCCTGGTCATCGACGAGGCCGATCGGTTGCTTGCACAGGCACAGTCCTTCCAGAACTGGCTAGCACAGGTACTGGCAGCAACTCGTCCACCGGCATATGCGGAGGCAGACACGAAACCCAGGGAGGACAGGATAACGTCAATTCCATACCCTGACGCGCTCTCCCCTGCATTTTTACATCTGCTCGGCGGATCTGTCGTGCGTGCAGACATAGACGAGAAGCGGGAATCTTCCTGTCAAAAGCTACTCTTCTCAGCCACTCTGATGAACGATCCCGGGAGAATCGCAGCTCTGGAACTCAGGACCCCGCGCTACGTAGTGGTTCAATCTGCGGGCGGAGTTCAAGAATCTGACGTTCTGGGTGTGGCAATGGAACGATTTAGCATGCCTGCGACTTTGAAGGTTTGTCATTTGTCGTCTGGGAAACGATATCGACTAAGTGGGCCTGCAGGAACACATGATCGTGTGCGATTCTTCGCAAAAGCCACTGATACTATTCCATCTGGTCCACTCCATTGGGGTCACGAACGCTTTGGTGTTTACCAAGTCCGCAGAGTCAACGCAGCGACTCGTCCAACTCTTCGAATTCTTTGAGGCGGCTCGTTCAGATAGCCAGGTAGACGCCACCCAGAACAGGAAGCCGGTAGTAGTGCGGGCGTATTCGAGTGACCTTAGCGCCCTTGAGCGCAAGTCCATTTTAGAAAAGTTCAAAGCCCAAGAAATTGAGATGTTCGTGACGCGTCATCTACCTGGCTGCTTCAAGTTGATGTATTTCCAGGCTTGTCTGCTCTGATCTCGTATCACGCGGGATGGATATCAAGCACGTTGAACACGTCATCAACTATGATGCGCCTGTGGATATGCGCAAATACGTGCATCGTGTTGGGAGGACCGCCCGCGCAGGCAGAACAGGAGAAGCCTGGACTTTGGTGGGAAAACAAGAGGTATGTCTATGAGAGTGGAGTCACGGCGTCAGGGCTCGTCTCACTTTTGCTCTAGGCGCGCTATTTCAAGAAGATGATCAAGTCGGCCGATCACGCGGCCGCCATGAACAGGTTGAGGGTAACAGACCGGCAGCTTGCTCCACTCATCCCGTTTTACAGAGTACGGGATATATTTCTCTACGGTCGTGTCACTACGCCTTGGCTCATTTTTTACCTCAGGTGGCTCTTTCAGGGCTAAAGGACGTCTATTCATGAATCAATTGATGATTTACAGGTCGTGCCGAGCTTACAAAGCTTAGGCGTGAGAATTAGAAGTTATGAGGATTGGATACTGTTGGATATTGAGACCGCGGATGTATCTCAGTACCCGGGAAGCTCTGCTTGATGAGCTGGCGGAAAGTCATGCAGCCACGCGTAAAAAAAGGCCGTTTTGCCTGGTTTCGTCATGTCACTTGGTCATTCGGACATTCCTCCCGGTCCAGATAAATAGCAGAGCGACTAGACTTGAGTTCCACTTTCTGGAACACAGTCACCGTCCCTACCCGTCACTTGGGAAATTTCCTTTGTCTCTGCGTCCATCGTACACTGTAAGGGTGCATACATGGGTAAACTCGAGCTCGACGAAGTCACCTCTAAAGGGGAGGTCAACCTTGTGCATACCACCCAATGCGATACCATTGGAACCGAGACGCCCTCGTCTGTACTCAGCAAAGTTCATAAGTGCGTCTCTATTTGTGCACAGGTGTTTCGCTGACCGATGATCGTCGCAACGATCGTCTCGTAGGTTTGTCAAGGGTCTTGTTGTACCCCTCGATCCGCCACCACCCAAAGAGAGCATCGACGATGCCGATTATATTCCGGAGATGACCGCAGGCTGGTTTAGCCTGCTGACATTCAGCTGGATGAATAGTCTCATGACGCTTGGCTATGCGCGTCCTCTTGAAGCACCTGACTTATGGAAGCTTCAGGAGCACAGATCTTCGGAGGTCATCGCAAATGCTATTCTCGACTCATTCGAGGCTCGCCGCAAGAAGGCAGACGAATATAACACCCGTTTGTCCAACGGAGAGATCAAGCCCCCTTTGAAATTGCGGCTAATGACAGCGCTGCGGGGGGATAGCGGGGAACGGCTGAGGCAGTGGGTGGAGAAAGATGGGAGGAAGCAGCCCAGCCTCACACTGGCTATCAATGACAGCGTCAAATGGTGGTTCTGGTCAAGTGGTATACTGAAGGTCGCCGGTGACACTGCTCAAGTAACAAGTCCTCTGATTTTGAAGGTGGGACAGGAATAGCTTCGTCTACTGGTATACATTATCTTCTGACCGAAGTGCCCATCATCCAGTCCCTTATCAAATTTGCGACAGAATCCTACGTTGCTCATCGAGAGGGATTATTGGCTCCGGGCGTTGGCCGAGGAATTGCTCTTGCAATCGGCCTCGTGATTTTGCAACTATTCGGTTCGCTCTGTCAACATCATTTTTTCTATCGCTCGGCCTCATCTGGTGTTCTCGTCCGTGGCGGCCTCATCACTGCCATCTATTCACGCTCTCTGCGTCTGACCACCGGCTCTCGGGCAAGGTTGTCCAATGGCAGATTGATCAATCACATCTCGACCGACGTCTCACGAATAGATTTCTGCTGCGGACTCTTTCACATGTCCTGGACGGCGCCGATCCAATTGGGGATCTATCTTGGTCTACTGGTTTCCAATCTTGGCCCGAGTGCTCTGGCTGGCTTCTCCGTCTTCATCATTCTTACTCCAATACAGGGCAAGACCATGAAGTCCTTATTCCGAATCCGACGAAAGGCGATGGAATGGACGGATAAGAGGGCGAAGCTACTCCAGGAACTTCTCGGAGGCATGAAGCTTATCAAGTTTTTTGCCTGGGAAGCACCCTTCCTAGAGCGTGTGGCCGGATACAGGAAACGTGAAATGAGGTAAATTAGATATTGCACCCGCTTGTTGTGAACTTTGGACTTGACTGAATTTTCACATCAGCTACGTGAGGACGATGCTACTGGTTCGTGCAGCGAACATGGCATTGGCCTTATCTACTCCGGCACTGGCATCTGTCGTAGCTTTTCTCATATACGCAGGTTCTGGGCATCAGCTGACACCCGCCGTTATATTTTCGTCCTTGACCTGGTTCCAGCTGTTACGTTTACCCCTCATGACGCTACGTAGGTTGCACGACCGGTGTAACTATGCCCGCTTTGCTAATATTGCCACGTCATAGCTCTGTCGTTGAGTACGATTACGGACGCCCGAAATGCGATTGGTCGTCTCCAAGAATGCTTCACAGCAGAACTCGTTTCTGAGACGCTTGTCAAAGATCCGAAATTGAAGTATGCCGTTGAAATCGACAACGCGTCATTCACTTGGGACGGCCCTCCACCAGATCTCAATGAGGGCAAGGAAGACAAGGGGAAAAAAAAGAGCCCTAGTGATCCTCATCCTAAGCCCTTACTGGTATCCGAACCGAAAGAAGTCAAAGAAAACGCACTGTTCAAGTTGAAGCACGTTGATCTTAGGGCCCCACGTGGACAACTCGTAGCCATCGTGGGGGCGGTGGGATCTGGAAAGACGTCATTGCTTCAGGGCTTGATTGGCGACATGCGCAGGACAGAGGGCTCGGTTCGCGTTGGTGGATCTGTAGCGTATTGCTCCCAGAGCGCCTGGATCCAGGTTAGTTGTTATGATGGACTCAACAAAACCAGGTGCACTGAAATATCGACCAGAATGCCACGATTCGCGACAATATTTGTTTCGGTCGAGCTTTCGAAGCGGAGAGATATTGGAAAGCGGTTCATGATGCCTGCTTGGAGCCTGACCTTGACGTACTCCCAAATGGTGACATGACGGAGGTCGGTGAGAGGGTATGCAATGAACAGTATTTTATCTCCACGATACTGATGTTCGCATGGCACAGGGTATCTCACTATCCGGAGGTCAGAAGCAACGTGTGAACATCTGCCGTGCAATTTACTCCCGATCAGACATCCTCATCTTCGACGTGAGTGGGATTCAAACTGCTTATTCATTCACTCAGTGAAATGTACCTCGTAGGATCCCCTCTCTGCTCTGGATGCTCATGTGGGAGAGTCCGTCTTCAACAATGTGCTCCTGGATAGCAGTTCCGGCGCTACGCGGATACTTGTCACGCACGCCCTTCATTTCCTGCCTAAAGTAGACCACATCTACTTCATGGCCGACGGCCGCATCACGGAACATGGTACATTTAACGAGATGATGGCGAACGGTGACGATTTCGCACGCATCTTCGATGAGTTCGTTACGAAAGATCGGACCGAGTCCAAGAGAGAGAACATTATAAATGTTGAAGATGCTGATGCTGATGAGAACGTCAAGAAGCGACAGGCTGCAATGCGCGGTGCGCAGCTCATGCAGGCAGAAGAACGCAAAACTGGAGCTGTCAACATCCAGGTGTACAAACAATATATTCAGTCCGGAAATGGCATGGTGCTCATGCCCATCATGCTTGTGACCATCGTGCTTATGCAAGTCTCGGTTGTGTTATCGTCGTATTGGTGTGTTACCTTCATAACGCTAGTTCCTGAAGGACGCTGACGAATGCCAACACCCGTAGGCTAGTGTGGTGGCAAGAGCGGTACGTCTTTTCGTAATGCCAACTAAAGCTCCAGCTCACCGTCACAATAGCGAGTGGCAACGACCTCAGGAATTTTATGTATGCGTCAGGTTGTTGTCCTAATTAACTTTTGTCCGACTACCCGCTCTAGATGGGGATATACGCGACCCTTGGTGTCGGACAGGCATTAGCAACATTCATGAACGGTATGACCGTCGCGTTTATCGTATATTCTGCCTCGAGGCGAATGCACGACGTATGTCTTTCAGTTCTTGCTTTTCCAATCTAACAGCCGGGAAGAACGCCATTACCCGTGTGATGCTAAGTCCGATGTCTTTCTTTGAGACGACGGTGCGCCTCCTCTCAGACTTGTTCCAGCCGCTCATCCAATTGAACTTCTGCGTCCAGCCGGTTGGGCGTATCATGAACCGTTTCTCTAAGGACATAGACACGATCGATAATATGCTAGCTGGTGCGCACCCCTCTGGCAAGGTCTGTAGTCCATTCCGACTGATCTAGTCTGTTTGCAGACTCATTTCGCATGCTTATCCATACCTTTTCTACCATCGCTGGGGCTATCGTTCTAATTTCTATCTTGCTCCCATGGTTCCTCATCGCTGTCGCTGTCGTCTTGGTGCTTTACGCCATGGCTTCTGCATTTTATCGTGCGAGTGCTAGAGAAATGAAGGTGCGTGCCATACAAATACGATACATGAATTCTTTCTGAAGTTACCTGCAGCGACTAGACGCCATCTTGCGATCGTCTCTATATTCCCATTTCTCTGAGACGCTGTCGGGGATTGCCACCATTCGTGCTTACGGGGAAGAAGTCCGCTTCTTCAACGAAAATCGAGACCGGGTGAACATCGAGAATAGGGCATACTGGATGACTGTCACGAATCAGGTGAGCGCCTCGCTTTGAGAAAACTCGCGTGCTGATTGTAAGCTTAGCGGTGGCTCAGTATTCGGCTCGATTTACTCGGGACGCTGTTGACCCTTGTCGTCGCGATGCTCACCGTTGGCACGCGCTTCAGCGTCTCACCTGCACAGACGGGTGTCGCACTCTCGTACATTCTTTCCGTTCAACAAGTAGGTCGATATCATTGCGAACTGAATCGCTCCCTCAAGTCCTTCGCTTTGTTTCTAGTCCTTTGGTTGGATGGTCCGACAGCTTGCCGAGGTCGAGAATGACATGAATTCTGTCGAGCGTATCGTCCATTACGCTCGTGACCTCGAACAGGAGCCACCACACGAGATTCCAGACCGAAGCCCCCCTGCTCCCTGGCCCGGCAACGGGAAGCTTGAAATCAATGAGGCTGTCCTGAAGTATCGCCCTGAACTTCCACTTGTCTTGAAGGGCCTCAGCATGAGTGTTGAGGGTGGAGAGAAAATAGGCATTGTTGGACGGTAGGACCCTACGGTCGACACCCGATCTGTGCGCTCTGATGTAGCCTAATTCAGGACTGGCGCCGGGAAATCGTCCATCATGGTTGCGTTGTTCCGGATTGTCGAGTTGGTGTCAGGTTCTATCAACATCGACGGTGTCGACATTTCCAAACTTGGGCTCAATGATGTCCGCAACGCGATCTCGATCATCCCACAGGATCCCACGCTTTGTACGTGTGACTGATATTGATAGCCTACCTATGACTCCTAAAGAGGATTTTAGTCTCCGGAAGTTTGCGGTCCAACCTAGATCCGTTTGGACAGCACGACGATGCACGGCTCTGGGACGCCCTTCGGCGGTCTTACCTCGTTGAGGAGGCGAAACGTATCTCCCCTGTGTTGTCTGAAGTCGACGGCGAAGAGGAACAGCTAGGAACAGGAGCTACGACACCGAACGCGCCGCGCTTTACTCTGGACAGCCCAATTGAGGAAGAGGGTTCGAACCTGTCTATCGGTCAGCGCTCCCTCGTATCACTCGCACGTGCGTTGGTCAAAGATAGCAAGATCCTCATTCTGGACGAAGCCACCGCGTCTGTTGACTATGAGACGGATCGTAAGATTCAGGAGACGATCGCCGATGAGTTTCGCGACCGCACGATTCTATGCATTGCACGTACGTTGTTGTTCGCTACTTGTTCGATGCCTTCCTCGAGGTGACTTCGCTTTCCTAGACCGATTGCGGACAATCATCTCTTACGACCGGATTTGTGTGCTTGACAATGGTAAAATCGCAGAATTTGGCGTCCCAGAGGATCTCTATGCACAGGATGGAATTTTCCACGGGATGTGCGAGCACTCGAGTATCACGCTGGATGACATCCGCCGCGCTCGCAAGGAGCGGGAGGCTGGTGACGAGATTGCTTTGTGAGACACAGGACGAGCTCGGCCATCAATTATTTTCCTTGTAGCGTTATTCACACTCCTAATGGTGTACTGTAGGTTTGCTGAACGCTGAATGCTGAGAGATGAGCCACAATACTGTATGATATGACAAGCGACACGACTGGAAGCTGGCTGTAACCCGCTACGCTCAATCGGGTCGATAACCAAACGTTAACTTGAGTGTATTAGGGAAGGGTCTCGAGAGAGTGGTAGCGCAAGTGTAATAGGAGTAATGATGGAAGAAGTATTATCTCGTCCGAGATGACGAAGACGCCTCTTTTATACTTCAGGCTCTCCTCCGGAATCCGTACGTCGGTTTGCATGTGACAGCGAGCTTGGGCAAGGGATGACGCGATGACGAGTGAAGGTTTTTACTTGGAGTTCAACGATCGGCGTAATCGGAGCGGCTCAACGGTCGGCATGATCGGAGCGTGGAAGGAAGTGAGGGTGTGGACGCCCACTTTCCCACTCTGGTCACGGACCGTGATCGTGACAGGGGTCCGGGGTCCACCTGTCAGGGAGCGACCTCCATCACGTCGCACTGTACAGACTAGATAATACATTGCATATCCATCTTACTCTTTTCCTGAAGGAATTCTTTTCCGATTTTCACTCCGTTGCATTATGGCAGAGTTTCTGAGGGCCCGAATTTACCGCTGGTATACCACGCTGTAACATTTGGTATCAACTCTCTCATCTGATCTGGGACGAGACAAGGGATGACAGGCTATTGGTGGGTGCCAGTGTGACAGGTCAGCGCCGGTCAGCAGGTAGTCACAATATCGTGCTAATGCCTGGTACTCCAAGTGTTTCTCTAGATTCTAGTATATTGAAGTTAGAGTGAGTGTTTGAGCTTGTGTTTGAGTCAAGCATTACAAGTACGCGCTGTCCGTATGCCGAGGTGGTAACGCCAATGTCATCTCGCCGTTTTTGCAGGTATCTGCACCATTACAGTAAGGCCACGGGCCGTTTTATATGTGGTTTACAGAGTAGTGTGGGGCATTTCTCTCCGTTGTATCTCCATCCATTGGCTTATTTGGTATCTCATGTGGCTCTTGCACGACGAGAGAACGTCTATTCTTCAGTCAATTGATAATTTTACCATAGATACAGTAGAGCATTCGACCGACTCAGATAAGGTCATACACGGTGGGCAGGAGCAGGTAAGCGGAACCCGCTTATAGTCAACTAAGGGGTCAATTAATGTCTAATATATTGACCACTTACACTTAGTTGACTTGACTGTTATCGTGAACTGTATTAAGACAATGGAATAATTTGTAGACCTCTCTCAATGTGTCAGACAATTCTAAATAAAAATACTCGAACAATTAGATATTTGCCACTTGCTCAAGAGAGCTCTGATTATTTCTAAATGTATTTAAACTTAGTTGTCAGGCACCAGCCAACATAAACAATTAAGTGTAAATATGCTCGGAAATAATTAGAGCTCTCTTAAGCAATAGACTAATATCTAATTGTTTGAGTATTTTTATTTATAATTTTCTGACACATAAAGAGAGGTTTATAAATTATTCCATTATCTTAATATAATTCGCAATGACAATCAAGTCAACTTAGTGGTCCATATATTGGACATTAGTCGATCCCTTATTCGCCCTCCACTTATCCACTCCTGCCCGCCGTGATAGCATTCATGTATTTGGCTCCAAGTCTGAGCAGTGTGTTCCTATTGGCCGTTGCTTCGCCAGTCACCACCATTGTTCCGTCTGAGTCATCCCATATCCCATACTATGGGTTTCCATCATGTGCCACTCTCTAATAACTTTGAAAGCTTCGAGCCTCGAAGCCCGCTTAGAGCCTCAACTTCAAGCTTCAAATCCCAAGCCCAGAAGGTCTGTGTGGAGATAGAGAATGAGGTGGTTTTTTTTCTATTCTTTTTTATAACACTTGTATATTGCGATAGTAAAACATAGAGACTATCCCAGATGCCTGGGCCTAAGGTTAGAATGGGCCGCACTGGTTGATAAGAGGGGGAAAAAACAAAAAGGTTCTAGGTTCTCCACCCTCTCACTGTCGGGTAAAGGATTGGACAGGTTGTGGGCAGCTCTGGTCTCCTGTAAGCAGGCGAGAAGCTTGGAAATATGCTTTTTATGTGAGAATAGTCGTGTGTGACAATGCGTCCTTTGGTCTATTTGAATCTGGCGTCAGCATACAGGGGGCAGTGATCGATGATGTGGATGTCGGTATGTTGCTGCATTGGCAGGCGTAATCTACAAGTTGTGAGAAAAGTCTGAAGCGGATAACGTAATCTTCCGTGAATGCGCGACCGAGAGCCAGACGCAGCGCGGTGGTGGTGATTGTATGGCGTGGATAGGGAGATCAGTGGGACACCGCCCACAGGCCATGATCTTGACCGTCGGGTGGTGAATGGCCCAGCTATATGCATGGAACGTTGTAGGGGCATGCTGCCAAGAAAGAGACCAAGCAGCACAGGCGGCGGCCCCGGGTGATTGCCTGCGACTTCGAAGGTCATATGTCGTCTGGGAAACGATATCGACTAAGTGGGCCTGCAGGAACACATGATCATATGCGATTCTTCGCAAACGCCACACTGATGCTATTGCATCTGGTCAACTCCATTGGGGTCACGAACGCTTTGGTGTTTACCAAGTCCGCAGAGTCAACGCAGCGACTCGTCCAACTCTTCGAATTCTTTGAGGCGGCTCGTTCAGATAGCCAGGTAGACGCCACCCAGAACAGGAAGCCGGTAGTAGTGCGGGCGTATTCGAGTGACCTTAGCGCCCTTGAGCGCAAGTCCATTTTAGAAAAGTTCAAAGCCCACGAGTTTGAGATGTTCGTGGTGGCTGCTTCAAGTTGATGTATTTCCAGGCTCGTCTGCTTTGATCTCGTATCACGCGGGATGCATATCAAGCACGTTGAACACGTCATCAACTATGATGCGCCTGTGGATATGCGCAAATACATGCATCGTATTGGGAGGTCTGTCCGCAGAACAGGAGAAGGGTGGGAGAACAAGAGGGTGGAGCCACGGCGCCACCGTTTCGCTTCTGGTCTAGCGCGCTATTTCAGGAGCATGATCAAGTCGGCCGATCGTGCGGCCGCCGTGAACAGGCTGAGGGTAACAGACCGGCAGCTTGCTCCACTCATCCCGTTTTACAGAGTACTATTTCTCTACAGTAATGTCACCACGCCTTGGCTCATTTAGTACTTCACACGAATCAATTGATGATATACAGTAAACTAGTTATCTTAGGAGTGACCTCATGGTTGCGCCGAGCTTACAAAGCTCGGGACTATGGGCGTGAGAATCAAACATATGAGGATTAACTAGGTCTTATCTCAAATTGTACTGTACTGTACCCGGGAAGCTCTGCCTCATAACTGATCCAAAAAACAAAGAAGCTCTGCCTCATGTGGCAGCCGAAATTCATGCAGCCACGCGCGTTCGGAGGCCGTTTTTGACTGGTTTTGTCATATCACTTGGTCATACGGTCATTTCCCCCGTCCAGATAAATAGCACTACCGTGTGGGAGCGACCAGACTTGAGTTCCCCACTCTCTGGAACACAATCACCGTCCCTACCCGTCACTTAGGAAATCTCCTTTGTCTCTGCGTCCATCGTACACTGTAAGGGTGCATACATGGGTAAACTCGAGCCCGACGAAGTCACCTCCAAAGGCGAGACCGACCTTGCGCCTACCACCCAATGCGATACCATTGGAACCGAGACGCCCTCGTCTATACTCAGCAAAGTTCATAAGTGCGTCTCTATTTGTGCACAGGTGTTTCCCTGATCGATGATCGTCGCAACGATCGTCTCGTAGGTTTGTCAAGGGCCTTGTTGTACCCCTCGATCCGCCACCACCCAAAGAGAGCATCGACGATGCCGATTATATTCCGGAGATGACCGCAGGCTGGTTTAGCCTGCTGACATTCAGCTGGATGAATAGTCTCATGACGCTTGGCTATGCGCGTCCTCTTGAAGCACCTGACTTATGGAAGCTCCAGGAGCACAGATCTTCGGAGGTCATCGCAAATGCTATTCTCGACTCATTCGAGGCTCGCCGCAAGAAGGCAGACGAATATAACACCCGTTTGTCCAACGGAGAGATCAAGCCCCCTTTGAAATTGCGGCTAATGACAGCGCTGCGGGGGGATAGCGGGGAACGGCTGAGGCAGTGGGTGGAGAAAGATGGGAGGAAGCAGCCCAGCCTCACACTGGCTATCAATGACAGCGTCAAATGGTGGTTCTGGTCAAGTGGTATACTGAAGGTCGCCGGTGACACTGCTCAAGTAACAAGTCCTCTGATTTTGAAGGTGGGACAGGAATAGCTTCGTCTACTGGTATACATTATCTTCTGACCGAAGTGCCCATCATCCAGTCCCTTATCAAATTTGCGACAGAATCCTACGTTGCTCATCGAGAGGGATTATTGGCTCCGGGCGTTGGCCGAGGAATTGCTCTTGCAATCGGCCTCGTGATTTTGCAACTATTCGGTTCGCTCTGTCAGCATCATTTTTTCTATCGCTCGGCCTCATCTGGTGTTCTCGTCCGTGGCGGCCTCATCACTGCCATCTATTCACGTTCTCTGCGTCTGACCACCGGCTCTCGGGCAAGGTTGTCCAATGGCAGATTAGTCAATCACATCTCGACCGACGTCTCACGAATAGATTTCTGCTGCGGATTCTTCCACATGTCCTGGACGGCGCCGATCCAATTAGGAATCTGTCTTGGTCTACTGGTTTCCAACCTTGGCCCGAGTGCTCTGGCTGGCTTCTCCGTCTTCATCATTCTTACCCCAATACAGGGCAAGATCATGAAGTCCTTATTCCGAATCCGACGAAAGACGATGGAATGGACGGATAAGAGGGCGAAGTTACTGCAGGAACTTCTCGGAGGCATGAAGCTTATCAAGTTTTTTGCCTGGGAAGCACCCTTCCTAGAGCGTGTGGCCGGATACAGGAAACGTGAAATGAGGTAAATTAGATATTGCACCCGCTTGTTGTGAACTTTGGACTTGGCTGACATTTCACATTAGCTACGTGAGGACGATGCTACTGGTTCGTGCGGCGAACATGGCATTGGCCATATCAACTCCGGCACTGGCATCTGTCGTAGCTTTTCTCGTATACGCAGGTTCTGGACATCAACTTACACCTGCCGTCATATTTTCGTCCTTGACCTGGTTCCAGCTATTACGCATGCCCCTCATGATGTTACGTAGGTTGCGCGACCTGTGGAACTCTGCCCGCTGTTTGCTAATTTATCCACGTCATAGCTCTGTCGTTGAGTACGATTACGGACGCACGAAATGCGATTGGTCGTCTCCAGGAGTGCTTCACAGCAGATCTCGTTTCTGAGACGCTTGTCAAAGACCCGAAATTGAAGTACGCCGTTGAAATCGACAACGCGTCATTCGCTTGGGACGGCCCTCCACCAGATCTCAATGAGGGCAAGGAAGACAAGGAGAAAAAGAAGGCTCGTAGTGATCCCCGTCCCAAGCCCGTACTCGTATCCGAACCGGAAGAAGTCAAGTTCAAGTTGAAGCACATTGATCTCAGGGTCCCACGCGGACAGCTGGTGGCGATCGTGGGAGCAGTGGGATCTGGAAAGACGTCGTTGCTCCAGGGCTTGATTGGTGACATGCGCAGGACAGAGGGCTCGGTTCGCGTTGGTGGGTCTGTAGCGTATTGCTCCCAGAGCGCCTGGATCCAGGTTGGTCATTGTGATCAATTCGACAAAGTTAGGTGGACTGAATTCTCGAGCAGAATGCCACGATTCGCGACAATATTTGTTTCGGTCGAGCTTTCGAAGCAGAGAGATATTGGAAAGCGGTTCATGATGCCTGCTTGGAGCCTGACCTTGACGTGCTGCCCAATGGTGACATGACGGAGGTCGGAGAGAGAGTATGTAAGAAACAGTATTTTATCCCCACGATACTGATGTTCGCATGGCACAGGGTATCTCACTATCCGGAGGTCAGAAGCAACGTGTGAACATCTGCCGTGCAATTTACTCCCGATCAGACATCCTTATCTTCGACGTGAGTAGGATTCAAATTGCTTATTCATTCACTGAGTGAACTTTACCTCGTAGGATCCCCTCTCTGCTCTGGATGCTCATGTGGGAGAGTCCGTCTTCAACAATGTGCTCCTGGATAGCAGTTCCGGCGCTACGCGGATACTTGTCACGCACGCCCTTCATTTCCTGCCTAAAGTAGATCACATCTACTTCATGGCCGACGGCCGCATCACCGAGCACGGTACATTCGGCGAGATGATGGCGAATGGTGACGATTTCGCACGCACCTTCGATGAGTTCGTTACGAAAGATCGGACCGAGTCCAAGAGAGAGAACACCATAAATGTTGAAGATGCTGATGCTGATGAGAACGTCAAGAAGCGACAGGCTGCAATGCGCGGTGCGCAGCTCATGCAGGCAGAAGAACGCAACACTGGAGCTGTCAACATCCAGGTGTACAAACAATATATTCAGTCCGGAAATGGCACGGTGCTCATGCCCATCATGCTTGTGACCATCGTGCTTATGCAAGTCTCGTTTGTGTTATCGTCGTATTGGTGTGTTACCTTCATAACGCTAGTTTCTGGAGGACGCTGACGAATGCCAACACCCGTAGGCTAGTGTGGTGGCAAGAGCGGTACGTCTTTTCGTAATGCCAACTAAAGCTCCAGCTCACCGTCACAATAGCGAATGGCAACGACCTCAGGGATTTTATGTATGCGTCAGGTTGTTGTCCTAACTAACTTTTGTCTGACTATCCGCTCCAGATGGGCATCTATGCGACACTTGGTGTCGGACAGGCATTAGCAGCATTCATGAACGGTATGACCGTCGCGTTTATCGTATATTCTGCCTCGAGGCGAATGCATGACGTATGTCTTTCAGTTCCTTGATTTCCCCTATCTAACAGCCGGGTAGAACGCCATTACCCGTGTGATGCTAAGTCCGATGTCTTTCTTTGAGACGACGGTGCGCCTCCTCTCAGACTTGTTCCAGCCGCTCATCCAATTGAACTTCTGCGTCCAGCCGGTTGGGCGTATCATGAACCGTTTCTCTAAGGACATAGACACGATCGATAATATGCTAGCTGGTGCGCACCCCTCTGGCAAGGTCTGTAGTCCATTCCGACTGATCTAGTCTGTTTGCAGACTCATTTCGCATGCTTATCAATACTTTTTCTACCATCGTTGGGGCTATCGTTCTAATTTCTATCTTGCTCCCATGGTTCCTCATCGCTGTCGCTGTCGTCTTGGTGCTTTACGCCATGGCTTCTGCATTTTATCGTGCGAGTGCTAGAGAAATGAAGGTGCGTGCCATACAAATACGATACATGAATTCTTTCTGAAGTTACCTGCAGCGACTAGACGCCATCTTGCGATCGTCTCTATATTCCCATTTCTCTGAGACGCTGTCGGGGATTGCCACCATTCGTGCTTACGGGGAAGAAGTCCGCTTCTTCAACGAAAATCGAGACCGGGTGAACATCGAGAATAGGGCATACTGGATGACTGTCACGAATCAGGTGAGCGCCTCGCTTTGAGAAAACTCGCGTGCTGATTGTGAGCTTAGCGGTGGCTTGGTATTCGGCTCGATTTACTCGGGGCGCTGTTGATCCTTGTCGTCGCGATGCTCACCGTTGGCACGCGCTTCAGCGTCTCACCTGCACAGACGGGTGTCGCACTCTCGTACATTCTTTCCGTTCAACAAGTAGGTCGGATATCATTGCGAACTGAATTGCTTCCTCAAGTCGTTTACCTTATTTCTAGTCCTTTGGTTGGATGGTCCGACAGCTTGCCGAGGTCGAGAACAACATGAATTCTGTCGAACGCATCGTTTATTACGCTCGTGACCTCGAACAGGAGCCACCACACGAGATTCCAGACCGAAACCCCCCTGCTCCCTGGCCTAGCAATGGGAAGCTTGAAATCAATGAGGCTGTCCTGAAGTATCGCCCTGAACTTCCACTTGTCTTGAAGGGCCTCAGCATGAGTGTCGAGGGTGGAGAGAAAATAGGCATTGTTGGACGGTAAGACCTTACGGTCGACACCCAATCTGTGCGCTCTGATGTAGCCTAATTCAGGACTGGCGCCGGGAAATCGTCCATCATGGTTGCGTTGTTCCGGATTGTCGAGTTGGTGTCAGGTTCTATCAACATCGACGGTGTCGACATTTCCAAACTTGGGCTCAATGATGTCCGCAACGCGATCTCGATCATCCCACAGGATCCCACGCTTTGTACGTGTGACTGATATTGATAGCCTACCTATGACTCCTAAAGAGGATTTTAGTCTCCGGAAGTTTGCGGTCCAACCTAGATCCGTTTGGACAGCACGACGATGCACGGCTCTGGGACGCCCTTCGGCGGTCTTACCTCGTTGAGGAGGCGAAACGTATCTCCCCTGTGTTGTCTGAAGTCGACGGCGAAGAGGAACAGCTAGGAACAGGAGCTACGACACCGAACGCGCCGCGCTTTACTCTGGACAGCCCAATTGAGGAAGAGGGTTCGAACCTGTCTATCGGTCAGCGCTCCCTCGTATCACTCGCACGTGCGTTGGTCAAAGATAGCAAGATCCTCATTCTGGACGAAGCCACCGCGTCTGTTGACTATGAGACGGATCGTAAGATTCAGGAGACGATCGCCGATGAGTTTCGCGACCGCACGATTCTATGCATTGCACGTACGTTGTTCGCTACTTGTTCGATGCCTTCCTCGAGGTGACTTCGCTTTCCTAGACCGATTGCGGACAATCATCTCTTACGACCGGATTTGTGTGCTTGACAATGGTAAAATCGCAGAATTTGGCGTCCCAGAGGATCTCTATGCACAGGATGGAATTTTCCGCGGGATGTGCGAGCACTCGAGTATCACGCTGGATGACATCCGCCGCGCTCGCAAGGAGCGGGAGGCTGGTGACGAGATTGCTTTGTGAGACACGACGAGCTCAGCCACACTCATTTTCCTTGATGACCAGGACTAGACTTAGCGTTATTTACACTCCTAATGGTGTACTGAAGGTTTGCTGAAGGCTGAGCGCTGTAGATGAGCCACAATACTGTAGGATATGACCAACGACACGACCCTCCATCACGTCGCACTGTATAAGCTAGATAATACCTTGCATATCCGTCTGACTCTTTTCTGGGGGGGGATTCTTTCCCGATTTTCACACCCAGGCCGTTGCATTATGGCAGAGTTTCCGAGGGCCAAAATTTACCGCCGGTATACCACGCTGTAACCAAGGCTGTAACATTTGGTATCAACTGTATCATCTGGGCCGGAATGAGAGGTTGTGCCGAGGTGGTGACGCCGATGTCTGAATCATCTCGCCGTTTTTGGGGTATCTGCGCCATTACAGTATGGCCACGTGGTTTACAGAGAGGTTTGGGGCATTTCTCTGCGTTGTATCTCCATCCATTGGCTTATTTGGTATCTCAGGTGGCTCTTGCACGACGAGAGGACGTCTATTCTTCAGTCAATTGATAATTTTACCATAGATACAGTAGATAAAGGCATGCATTCGACCGACCCAGATAAGGTCATAGCATTTATGCATTTGGCTCCAAGTCTGAGCGTGTTCCTGTTGGTCGTTGCTTCGTTAGTCACCGCCATTGTTTCGCCATCCCATTTCTCTATGGGTCTCTGTCATGTGCCACTCTCTAATAACTTTCTTTGAAAGCTTCGAGATTCTAAGCCCGCTTCGAGCCGAAACTTCAAGCTTCAAATCCTAAGCCCGATTAGCGTCTGTGTGGAAATAAGAGAATGAGGTGGTTTTTGTTCTACTCTTTTTATAACACTTGTATATCGCGACAAGTACTACCCATGACTAACAGCGAATAAATAAAGGCGGCACGTTAATTAAGGTAAAGTATAGAGACTATCCCATATGCGGGCCTAAGGTAGAATGGGCCGCACAAGCGGATAAGAGGGGGAAAAATTAAAAGGTTCCTAAAGGTTCTTCACCTTCTCACTGTTGGGTAAAGGAAAGGACTAGCATCTTCCGGGGTGAGGAAGGCCGCAGCATAGGCGCCGTAAGAGGGTTGGTCGATTAGGCAGGTTGTGGGCGGCTCTGGTCTCCTGTAGACAGGCGAGAAGCTTGGAAATAAGCTCCTTGTGTGAGAATAGTTGTGTGTGACAAAGCGTCCTTTGGTCTATTTGAGTCTGGCGTCAGCATACAGAGGGCAGTGATCGATGATGTGGATGTCGGTATGTTGCTGCATTGGCAGGCGTGGTCTACGGGTTGTAGGGATCTGGAGCGGGTAGCGTGATCTTCCGTGAATGCGTGACCGACTGCCAGATGCAGCGCGGTGGTGGTGATTGTATGGCATGGATAGAGAGATCGGTGGGGTGCCACCCACAGGCCGTGATCTTGACCACCGGGTGGTGAACGGCCCGCATGGGACGTTGTAGGGGCATGTTGCCAAGAAAGAGACCAAGCAGCATCGGCGGCGGCCCGGGTGATGCTTTTCTGCTAAGAAATGGAGGGGATGCTACCTGGCTTGTTTCTACGACACGCTTTGAGTGCCCTTGACTCTTTCTTCTGCCACCACGTACCCTGAGCGCCTGTAGTCCTTGGGTGGCCATGTGGAGAAAAGCGTCACATCTCTAGAGGAGGTTACGATAGAAGAAACGTTAGCGAAGAAGATGACGCCTCGTGCCTGCGCCGTTCTAGAGTTACCTGAACTCCTGGCCCCCGAAAAGTTGTTGGTAAGCAGGTGAACGAACGTGCGTGCTGGCCGATCAAATGTGCTTCCACAACGAACTGGACGACTTTCTCGCCTACTACCACCGGCACGAAGCCAGCGTCGAGGTCCTCAATTTCTATCACTGCCCCCCCACGACCTTACCGTCAGTACGAATCCGATTGGTGATCTTGCCAAAGGCATGAATTACTCTGGTCGTGATAGGGGTGTCCGCATGTAGCTGGCGGACACTGGCGCACTCCTTGCTGGCAGTTGGACTCACGACACCCAAAAAAGCCACACGGTAACCCCAGTTGGGAACCTCCCAGGGTGCAGCCGCCTGTTATTGGTACGCTGGCCACAGGGACCCGGTCTGCTAGAGCGCAAAGGGTTAACTTTTGTAGTTAGTCCTGACCCCTGCTGGTTTCCAGGGGTCACATGGGGCCCGGGTCCTGCCAACCCTCGTCCAGGCGATTGAAGCGGGTGAAGGGTTGGTTGGTCCGATGTAATCTATAGCGTCTCAAAGTAGTCTCAATGCCGAATTCATAGTCAGCATGTCTAGAGTAGTTAATGGGAAAGATGTTTAGTATCATGCAAAGAGGGTCCCGCCGTGTGGTGCGGAAGGCTCTGGAGATGAAACGTATACCTTCGTTTCGGACTACCTGCAGTTTGTGCGATTCCTTTGCCTCTATACTATAACTGACATCAGGGTATGAGGACAGGGAGGTATATAGCGTTGTAAAGGAGTCGCCATCTGGCAATATTGATGAGTTTTGGGTAAGATGGGCGAACCTTGAGGTGTGCCTACTAACGTGATGTTCGAGGGTCGCTCATTGCGTCGTCGAAAGAGCGACAGACAGATCGAATCTGCGCGTCCAGTTTCAGGTGTTCCAGGGGAAGACTAGTGATTCCATGGGGTGGTTGACGCGACCTGGTTCACGTTATCGAAAAAACCCTTGAGGTCAAATAGTGAAATGCAGTATTTGATCTTGTTGGCGTGTGCAGCATCGACGCCGCGAAGGAGCGTAAGGGCCGCATCTAGACAGGTAGAAGTATTCCGGCTCCCAAATCGCGTGGTGGGGATCAGGTTCTGGTAGTGATTTCGAAAAGAAGTCGTTTGGTGATACCTTTTTCCAGAGCTTCCCAAGACGATCCAGCAACGCAACGGGATGACGAGCTTCGGGTTGTGGATAGTCAGGGTTCACCAATATGGGTATTACCACCACCTTGGTTCGCGGGGTGACGACCGACTTGCATGCATGCATTGGTAATGTGATTTTTATCGGACGCTGAACACTACTTGAAAAACCTAATGTCGGATGTGGAGGAGGTGGAGGAACTCGAGGTCATCTTGAGAAGGCCAAATCACAGCTCCTTCGATCGGGTAGGGCAGGGGCCGCACAGGTGATGGAGGAGGGTTAGCGGCGAAGAAATGGTAGGCGAGGTATCTGCCATTTGTTGGTTGTATTCTCCTCAGATTGAGAGGACCACCGAGGTTGCGACCATGGCACTATTGAGCGATATCCCAAAGGTCCGAGACTGGAATTACATTTTCAGCCCATTCCCGTTTCCGAAGAATGCGTTGATTGAAGGTCAAACGCTGGTGTCCCTGTTGGCTGCACGTTGCACCCTGGTACCAGAGATGCACGCCGTACAGTCGGAGGCCGAGCTTATAAAGCATTGGCACGGGATGATGCTCACGTACTGTAGATTGTCCAGTTTCACGCCGAGTCTCTGCATCATGGCCCGGCCCCCGGAATTCAAGCCTTGTTGCCTTATTTTTACGTTCGTCCTGATAAAGAGTCCCACCATGTGGTAGTAACCTGGCTAGTCCCCATACTCTAGGAACCTTAGTCGCTGTCCCTGCCCGTCACCTGAGGGTTTTCCTTTGTCTCTGAGCCTATCGTGCGCACACATGGGTAAAGTCGAGCTCGACGAAGTTGGTTCCAAAGGTGAGGCCCTTACGCATACCACCCGATGCGAGACGCGTTCGTCATTTCTCAGCAAAGTTCATAAGTGCGTCTGTCTGAGCCAAGGTGTTCCTGCTAAAACGTTCGCTGACCGATGGTCATCGTAACGATCGTCTCGTAGGTTTGTCAAGATTACACCCCTCGATCCGCCACCACCCAAAGAGAGCACCAACGATGCAGATGATATCCCAGAGATGACTGCAGGCTGGTTTAGCCTCCTAACATTTGGCTGGATGAATAGCATCATGGCGCTCGGTTATGCGCGTCCTCTTGAGGCATCCGACTTATGGAAGCTTCAGGAGCGCAGATCTTCGGAGGTCATTGCAAACTCGATTCTCGATTCATTCGAGGCTCGCCGCAGGGAAGCAAAGGAATATAATACCCGTTTGTCCAACGGAGAGATCAAGCCCCCTTTAAAATTGCGGCTCATGTCAGCACTGCTGGGAGATGGCGAGGAACGGTTGAGGCAGTGGGTGGAGAAAGATGGGAGGAAGCAGCCCAGCCTCACACTGGCTATCAATGACAGCGTCAAATGGTGGTTCTGGTCAAGTGGTATACTGAAGGTTGCCGGTGACACTGCTCAAGTGATGAGTCCTCTGGTTTTGAAGGTGGGATTGCTTCAGTTCGTCTTCTGGTGTACCTTATCTTCTTCTGACCTAAGTGCCCATCTTCCAGTTTCTTATCAAATTTGCGACAGAATCCTACGATGCTCGTCGAGAGGGATTATTGGCTCCGGGCGTTGGCCGAGGAATTGCTCTTGCAATCGGCCTCGTGATTTTGCAACTATTCGGTTTACTCTGTCAGCAACATTTTTTTTATCGCTCGGCCTCATCTGGTGTTCTCGTCCGTGGCGGCCTCATCACTGCTATCTATTCACGCTCTCTACGCCTGACCACCGGCTCTCGGGAAAGGTTGTCCAATGGCAGATTGATCAATCACATCTCGACCGACGTTTCACGAATAGACTTCTGCTGCGGATTCTTCCACATGTCCTGGGCGGCGCTTATCCAATTGGGGATCTGTCTTGGTCTACTGGTTTCCAACCTTGGCCCGAGTGCTCTGGCTGGCTTCTCCGTCTTCATCATTCTTACCCCGATACAGGGCAAGATTATGAAATCTTTCTTCCGAATCCGACGAAAGACGATGGAATGGACGGATAAGAGGGCGAAGTTGCTGCAGGAACTTCTCGGAGGCATGAAGCTTATCAAGTTTTTTGCCTGGGAAGCACCCTTCCTAGAGCGTGTGGCCGGATACAGGAAACGTGAAATGAGGTAAATTAGATATTGCACCCGCTTGTTGTGAACTTTGGACTTGGCTGACCTTTCACATTAGCTACGTGCGGACATTGCTGCTAGTTCGTGCGGCGAACATGGCCTTGGCCATATCAACTCCGGCACTGGCATCTGTCGTAGCTTTTCTCGTATACGCAGGTTCTGGACATCAACTCACACCTGCCGTCATATTTTCGTCCTTGACCTGGTTCCAGTTGATACGTGTACCCCTTATAATGCTACGTAGGTTGTGCTACCCGTGGAACTATGCTCGCTATGTGCTAATCCTGTCACATTATAGCTCGGTCCTTGAGTGCGATTGCAGACGCACAAAATGCGATTGGTCGTCTCCAGGAGTGCTTCACAGCAGATCTCATTTCTGAGACGCTTGTCAAAGACCCGAAATTGAAGTACGCCGTTGAAATCGACAACGCGTCATTCACTTGGGACGGCCCTCCACCAGATCTCAATGAGGGAAAGGAAGATAAAGGGAAAAAGAAGAGCCCTAGTGATCCCCGTCCCGAGCCCATACCCATATCCGAATCGAAGGGGGTCAAAGAAGAGGTGCTGTTCAAGTTGAAGCACGTTGACATCAGGGTCGCACGCGGACAGCTGGTGGCGATCGTGGGAGCAGTGGGATCTGGAAAGACGTCATTGCTCCAGGGCTTGATTGGTGACATGCGGAGGACGGAGGGCTCTGTCCGTGTTGGTGGATCTGTATCGTATTGCTCCCAGAGCGCCTGGATCCAGGTTGGTCATTGTGATCAATTCGAGAATGCCAAGTGCACTGAATTTTCGAGCAGAATGCGACGATTCGCGACAATATTTGTTTCGGTCGAGATTTTGAAGCGGAACGATATTGGAAGGCCGTTCATGATGCCTGCTTGGAGCCCGACCTTGACGTGCTGCCCAATGGTGACATGACGGAGGTCGGTGAGAGGGTATGCAATAGACAGTATTTCCTCCCCTACGATACTGATGCACGCGTGGCGCAGGGTATCTCACTATCTGGAGGCCAGAAGCAACGCATCAACATCTGCCGTGCAATTTACTCCCGATCGGACATCCTGATCCTTGATGTGAGTGCATCAGTTTCTCATTTATTCACTGAGTCAGTTTGCCTCATCTAGGATCCCCTCTCTGCTCTGGACGCTCATGTGGGAGAGTCCGTTTTTAACAATGTGCTCCTAGATAACAGTTCCGGCGCTACGCGGATACTTGTCACACATGCCCTTCATTTCCTACCCAAAGTAGATCACATCTACTTTATGGTCGACGGCCACATCACGGAGCATGGCACATTCGACGAGATGATGGCGAATGGTGACGATTTCGCACGCACCTTCGATGAGTTCGTTACGAAAGATCAGACTGGGTCTAAGGGAGAGAAAGCCATAGAGGTTGAAGATGCTGATGCTGACGAGGATGTCAAGAAGCGGTGGGCAGCAAAGCGCGGTGGGCAGCTCATGCAGGTAGAAGAACGCAACACTGGTGCCGTCAACGTCCGGGTGTATAAACAATATATCCAGTCCGGAAATGGCATGGTGCTTGTGCCCGTCTTGCTTGTGACCCTTATGCTTATGCAAGTTTCGATGGTGTTGTCGTCGTATTGGTGTGTTGTATTTATAATACTAGTTGCTGAAGGACGCTGACGAATACGAACACCCGCAGGCTAGTGTGGTGGCAAGAACGGTACGTCGTTTCGTCATGCCGACTTAATTTCCAGCTCCGGGGCTCATCGCCACAATAGCCAATGGCGACGACCTCAGGGTTTTTATGTATGTGTCAAGTTGTTGTCCTAATTAACTTCTGTCCGACTACCCGCTCCAGATGGGGATCTATGCAACACTTGGTGTCGGACAGGCATTAGCGGCATTCCTGAACGGTACCGCCATCGCGTTCATTGTATATTCAGCTTCGAGGCGGATGCACGACGTATGTCTTTCAGATTCCGTGTGTCTCCCTGTCTGACAGTTGGGTAGAATGCCATCACCCGTGTGATGCTAAGTCCAATGTCTTTCTTTGAGACGACGGTGCGCCTCCTCTCAGACTTGTCTTAGCCGCTCATCCAATTGAGCCTAATTCTGCGTCCAGCCGGTTGGGCGTATCATGAACCGTTTCTCCAAGGACATCGACACGATCGATAATATGCTAGCTGGTACGCACCCCTCTGGCGGGGTCTGTAGTCTATTCTGACTGATCCGATCTGCTTGTAGACTCCTTCCGCACGCTTATCAACACCATATCTAGCGTACTCGCAGCTGTCATTCTAATTTCGATCTTGCTCCCATGGTTTCTTATTGCCGTCGCTGTTGTATCGGTGCTTTACGCTGTGGCATTTGTGTTTTATCGTGCGAGCGCTAGGGAAATGAAGGTGCGTGCCCTGAAAATAATATATGGAGATTTTTTCTGAAGTGACCTGCAGCGACTAGATGCCATCTTACGGTCATCTCTGTATTCACATTTCTCTGAGACGCTGTCTGGGATTGCCACTATTCGTGCTTACGGAGAAGAACAACGCTTCTTTAACGAAAATAGAGACCGGGTCAACGTCGAGAATAGAGCCTATTGGATGACTGTCACAAATCAGGTGAGCCCGCTGAAAACTCGCACTGGATTGGTGCTGATTGTGAACTAGCGGTGGCTCGGTATTCGGATCGACTTACTCGGGACGCTGTTGATCCTTGCCGTCGCCGTACTCACCGTCGCCACACGCTTCAGCGTCTCGCCTGCGCAGACAGGTGTCGCCCTCTCATACATCCTTTACGTTCAAATGGTAGGTCGGATATCTTTACGAACTGAACCGTTTCCTCACGGCGTTTGCTTTATTCTAGTCCTTTAGTTACATGGCACGACAGCTTGCCGAGGTTGAGAATGACATGAATTCCGTAGAGCGCATCGTCTATTACGCTCGTGACCTTGAACAGGAGCCACCGCACGAGATTCCAGAACATAAACCCCCCGCACCGTGGCCCAGCAATGGGAAGCTCGAAATCAACGAGGCTGTTCTGAGGTATCGCCCTGAACTTCCACTTGTCTTGAAGGGCCTCACCATGAGCGTTGAGGGCGGAGAAAAAATAGGCATCGTCGGACGGTAGGTACCTACGGTCGTCACCCGATCTGTGCGCTTTGATGTAGCAATTCAGGACTGGCGCCGGGAAATCGTCTATCATGATTGCGTTATTCCGGATTGTCGAGCTGGTGTCAGGTTCTATTAGCATCGATGGTGTCGACATCTCGAAACTTGGGCTCAATGATGTCCGTAATGCGATCTCGATCATCCCACAGGACCCCACTCTTTGTACGTAGAACTGATACTGATTGAGTGCGTCCGTGTTCTGACAGGAATGTTAGTCTCCGGAAGTTTGCGGTCTAACCTAGATCCGTTTGGACAGCACGACGACGCACGACTTTGGGACGCCCTTCGGCGTTCTTACCTCGTTGAAGACTCTAAAAGTATATCCCTTGTGAAGCCCGAACTCGATGAAGAAGATACTAGAACAAGAGTCACAACACCTCGTGCGCCCCGCTTTACTCTGGACAGCCCAATAGAGGATGAAGGTTCGAACCTGTCAATCGGCCAGCGTTCCCTCGTGTCACTCGCACGTGCGCTGGTCAAAGATAGCAAGATCCTCATTCTGGACGAAGCCACCGCGTCTGTTGACTACGAGACTGATCGTAAGATTCAGGAAACGATCGCTGATGAGTTTCGCGACCGCACGATACTATGTATTGCCCGTAAGTAGTTCGATGCTTGTTCATTACCCTCCTCGAGGTTACATCGCTTCCCCAGACCGATTGCGGACAATCATCTCTTACGACCGCATTTGTGTGCTGGACAATGGCAAAATCGTTGAATTTGACGCCCCAGAGGTTCTCCATGCGCAGGACGGGATTTTCCGCGGGATGTGCGACCGCTCGAGCATCACGTTGGAAGACATACGTAGTGCTCGGAAGGAGCGGGAGGCGGGCGACGAGGTTGTTGTGTGAGGCACCTGACAGGCTCTCACTGTAACGTCCCACGATGATCGGGATTTGCACTCATAAACATGCACCAGATTCAGAGTTCACCGACGGCTGAGTGCTGAGCGCTGAGCCACAATAATTTATGAACTTGTCATCACGTTGCACGGTTGCACCGAAGATGCTTCCGCTAATAACCCTTTCAATGGGAGGATCATTCCCGAATTTCACGTTGTTGCATTGTGGCAGGGCTCCTAAGGGTAGAGAGTCGCCGCTGTTCTTACAGCATATCGCGTAGAGCTCTACGTGACGTCGGGAGGAATATAATCTAAACTCAAGTGGCGCCGTCAAGGGGCGCTGTGGCTACAGGCGCGCGTTTTGGGCATCAACTGAACTAAAGCGCACGGCTTGCTGGATACCGAAGTCGCTCAGCACGTCCTCCGCCACAAAGTATGAGGATTAGGCGCAGTGGTGAACTTGTATTTCGGGAAAGCGCGAGCGTTTGGTGGTCTGTCTGTAGAGGCTCAGGCTATTGCTCAGTTTCTTAACGATTATCTGATGGGGGTCAGGTGGTGGACAAGACGGGAGCAGACGCTCCTATGTTTACTATCCCTACCGTACTCGTCCACTGCACGTCGGTAGCGACTAGTAGTACATATCCCTTCCGTACTATCCCTTTTTTTTTTGGATCCATATTTTATTTTATTCTGGGTCGCATGCCCGAGACACAGACCAGTCGTAGCGCGTACCGACTACATTTATGATACAGTAAGGTGGCCCCGAGTCAAAGTAAGTTAACAGAACTGAGACACGAGAAAGCTAAATATACAGTAGGAACTCCACAAAGAAAGGCGGGCGTAGAGAAGCCCGTAGGATGTCGCAAAATCTGGGAGGAACGCTAGATTACGCTTCTGGTCCCCCCGGATCCACCAATTGGTGGATCGGGTTACCGGCCCTCCACCAATCCGGGGCCAGGGCTTCCTTCCCGGATTTTGCGAAATTATATGTGCGGGTTAGGCACTCAATGCGGTTAGTTCGGATACATAGAGCCGAAAAAGAGGGAAGCAAACCCTCGACGCTTCACAGAACTCGGCAAGAACACGGTCAGGTTCGGGTAGCACATATGGCGGCGGTCCAGATTCCGGCCTGGAGAGCGCCGCGTTTCCTGGAAGAATTTGCACTCTTAGCCCCATCCCGGGTGGAGAACTCCGTACTATCCGAGTCATAGTTTGACGACCAGTACTCTGTACCTTTGTCGTAGAAGGCAAGGTATACGTAGAAGGAATACAATCTCGTTATGGCAAATAATCACGTGTTTTCTTGGCATTTGGTGTCTGAACTGCCTGCGCGCTCGGCGGCCGCAAACTGCGCACTGTGAGTCACCCTGCAGTTCCTGAGAAGAAGAACTCTGGCAGACCTTCACTTTAGTCATACACCTGTGCTTCCCGAAATAGCAGATGACTCCTTGGATGACTCGGCGGGTTCCTAGGAACGTCACCGTCATTGTCCTTGCCCGTCACTTTGAAATTTCGCCTGTACCTGTGCGCGTCGTACGCGTACATGGGTAAAATCGAACTTGCCGAAGTCGTCTCCGAAGGCGAGACCAAACTTGCGCCTGCTCCTCAAAGCGATGCCACGGGGACCGAGACGCACTCGTCGTTACTCGGAAAGGCGCACAGGTACGTGTCCGTGGTTACTGTCTGTGGTATTCCTGCTGAAGGATTCGCTGACCGTCGACCGTGACCGTCGGTCGTCGTACCGGTCGTCTCGCAGGTTTGTCAAGGGTCTTGTTATACCCCTCGATCCACCACCACCCAAACAGAGCACCGACGATGCCGATTATATTCCAGAGATGACTGCGAGCTGGTTTAGCCTCTTAACATTTGGCTGGATGAATAGCCTCATGGCGCTCGGTTATGCGCGTCCTCTTGAGGCATCCGACTTATGGAAACTTCAGGAGCACAGATCTTCGGAGGTCATCGCAAATGTTATTCTCGACTCATTCGAGGCTCGCCGCAAGAATGCAGATGAATATAATACCCGTTTGTCCAACGGAGAGATCAAGCCCCCTTTAAAATTGCGGCTCATGTCAGCACTGCGGGGAGATGGCGAGGAACGGCTGAGGCAGTGGGTGGAGAAAGACGGGAGAAAACAACCCAGCCTCTCACTGGCTATCAATGACAGCGTCAAATGGTGGTTCTGGTCAGGCGGAATACTAATGGTTGCTGGTGACACTGCTCAAGTAACAAGTCCTCTGATTTTGAAGGTGAAACCCCTTCACCCGCTAGTATATATTTCTTCTTCTGACTATCCCTTTACAGTCCCTTATCGAATTTGCGACAGATTCCTACATCGCGCATCGAGAAAAATTACCGGCTCCAGGCGCTGGTCGAGGAATTGTCCTTGCATTTGGCCTCGTCATTCTGCAACTGTTCAGTTCGCTCTGTCAGAATCATTCTTTTTACCGCTCAACCTCATCTGGCGTCCTTGTCCGCGGCGGCCTCATCACTGCCATCTATTCACGCTCTCTACGTATGACCACCGGCTCTCGGGCAAGGTTGTCCAATGGCAGATTAGTCAATCACATCTCGACCGACGTTTCACGAATAGACTTCTGCTGCGGATTCTTCCACATGTCCTGGACGGCACCGATCCAATTGGGGATCTGTCTTGGTCTACTGGTTTCCAATCTTGGCCCGAGTGCTCTGGCCGGCTTTGCCGTCTTCGTCGTTCTCGCCCCAATACAGGGCAAGATTATGAAGTCTTTCTTCAGTATTCGACGAAAGACGATGGAATGGACGGATAAGAGGGCGAAGTTGCTGCAGGAACTTCTCGGAGGCATAAAGCTTATCAAATTTTTTGCCTGGGAGGTTCCCTTCCTGAAGCGTGTAGCCGGATTCAGGAAACACGAAATGAGGTAAATTGCTTGTTTCACCGGCTTTTAGACTTGGCTGACATTTTTTTCACGTCAGCTATATACGGACATTGCTGCTAGTTCGTACGGCGAACATAGCAATGTTCGTTTCTACTCCGGCATTGGCATCTGTCGTGGCTTTTCTCGTATACGCAGGTTCTGGGCATCAACTTACACCTGCCGTCATATTTTCTTCCTTGACCTGGTTCCAACTGTTGCGTTTACCCCTCATGATGCTACGTAGGTTGCACAACCTATGGAAATATACGTGCTAATCCTGTCACGATAGCTTTGTCCTTGAGCACGATTGCAGACGCGCGAAATGCGATTGGCCGTCTCCAAGAGTGCTTCACAGCAGAACTCGTTTCTGAGACGCTTGTCAAAGACCCGAAATTGAAGTATGCCATTGAGATCGACAACGCGTCATTTACTTGGGACGGCCCTCCACCAGACCTCAATATAGGCCTCAATGGGGTAAAGGAAGATAAGGGTAAAAATAAGAGTCCAAGTGATCTCCAACCTGAGCCCGTACCCGTATCCGAACCGAAAGAGGTCAAAGAAGAGGCAATGTTCAAGTTGAAGCACATTGACATTAGGGTCCCACGCGGACAGCTGGTGGCGATCGTGGGAGCAGTGGGATCCGGAAAAACATCATTGCTCCAGGGCTTGACTGGCGACATGCGCAGGACAGATGGCTCGGTTCGTGTTGGTGGATCTGTAGCGTATTGCTCCCAGAGCGCCTGGATCCAGGTTGGTCATTGTGATCAATTCGACAAAGTTAGGTGGACTGAATTCTCGAGCAGAATGCCACGATTCGCGACAATATTTGTTTCGGTCGAGCTTTCGAAGCAGAGAGATATTGGAAAGCGGTTCATGATGCCTGCTTGGAACCCGACCTTGACGTGCTACCCAACGGTGATATGACGGAGGTCGGTGAGAGGGTGTGTAATGAACAGCATTTCCTCTCATATGATACTGATGTTCCGTGTTCGTGTGGCGCAGGGAATCTCATTATCTGGAGGCCAGAAGCAACGCGTCAATATCTGTCGTGCAATTTACTCCCGATCAGACATCCTCATCTTCGACGTGAGTGGGACTCAATTTGCTCATTCACTCACTGAGTGAAAGCTCATCTAGGATCCCCTCTCTGCTCTGGACGCTCATGTGGGAGAGTCCGTCTTCAACAATGTGCTCCTAGATAACAGTTCCAGCGCTACGCGGATACTTGTCACGCACGCCCTCCATTTCCTGCCCAAAGTAGATCATATCTACTTCATGGCCGACGGCCGCATCACCGAGCATGGCTCATTCGACGAGATGATGGCGAATGGTGACGATTTCGCGCGCACCTTCGATGAGTTCGTTACGAAAGATCAGACCGAATCAAAGGGAAAAACAGGCGTAGACATCGAGGACGTTGATGCTGATGAAGACGTTAAGAAGCGGCGGGCGGCAAAGCGCGGTGCGCAGCTCATGCAGGTAGAAGAACGCAACACCGGAGTGGTCAGCTTTCAGGTGTACAAACAATATATTCAGTCCGGAAATGGCGCGGCGCTCGTGCCCATCATGCTTGTGACCCTTGTGCTTACGCAAGTTTCGATTGTGTTATCATCGTATTGGTGTGTTATCTCATAACGCTAGTCACTGAGTGACGCTGACGAGCACGAATACCCGCAGGCTAGTGTGGTGGCAAGAACGGTATGTCTCTTCGTAATGCTTACTCCAGCTCCAGCTCATCGCCACAATAGCCAATGGCAACGACCTCAAGGCTTCTATGTATGCGTCAGGCGGTTGTCTGAATTAAATTCTGCCTGATTATCCGCTTCCAGATGGGGATCTACGCGGCACTTGGTGTTGGACAGGCATTAGCAACGTTCCTGAACGGTACGGTCGTCGCGTTTATCGCATATTCTGCCTCGAGGCGAATGCACGACGTATGTCTTTCAGTTCCTTGTTTTTCCCTATCTAACAGCCGGGAAGAACGCCATCACCCGCGTGATGCTAAGTCCAATGTCTTTCTTTGAGACGACGGTGCGTTTCCTCAAACTTAGTTCAGCCGTTCATTCAACTTCATTTTGCATCCAGCCGGTTGGGCGTATCATGAATCGTTTCTCTAAGGACATCGACACAATTGATAACGTACTCGTTGGTACGCACTCCTTTGAGAAGGTCATTAGACTATCATGACTAATCTTACATGTTTTCAGACTCTTTCCGCATGCTTATTGACGCCATTTTCAGCATAATCGGAGCTGTCGTTCTGATTTCGATCTTGCTCCATGGTTCCTCATTGTTGTCGCTGTCGTTTCTGTGCTTTACGCTATAGCTTCTGCGTTTTATCGTGCGAGTGCTAGAGAAATGAAGGTGCGTGCCCTGAAATGAGATACAGAATGTTTTCGAAGGTACCTGCAGCGACTAGATGCCATCTTACGGTCGTCTCTATATTCCCATTTCTCTGAGACGCTGTCGGGGATTGCCACTATTCGTGCTTATGGGGAGGAAGGTCGTTTCGTTCAAGAAAATAGAGACCAGGTGAACATCGAGAATAGAGCATATTGGATGACTGTCACGAATCAGGTGAGCATCGCTTCGTGATATCTCGCGCCGGGTCGGGGCTGATATTGAACTAGCGGTGGCTCGGTATTCGGCTCGACTTTCTTGGGACGCTGTTAACCCTAGTTGTCGCCATGCTCACCGTCGCCACGCGCTTCAGCATCTCGCCTGCACAGACGGGCGTCACTCTCTCATACATCCTTTCCATTCAACAGGTAGGTCGTATATCATTGCGAACCAAGCCACTCCCTCAGGTCGTTCGCGTTATTCTAGACCTTCACTTGGCTAGTCCGGCAGCTTGCCGAGGTCGAGAACGACATGAATTCCGTCGAGCGCATCGTCTACTACGCTCGTGACCTTGAACAGGAGCCACCACACGAGATTCCAGAACAAAAGCCCCGTGCTCCGTGGCCTAGCAAAGGGAGGCTCGAAATCAACGAGGCTGTTCTGAAGTATCGCCCTGAACTTCCACTTGTCTTGAGGGGCCTCACCATGAGCGTTGAGGGCGGAGAAAAAATAGGCATCGTCGGACGGTAGGTCCCTATGCCCGGCACTTGATCTGTGTTCTGATGTAGCGCAATTCAGGACTGGCGCCGGGAAATCGTCTATCATGGTTGCATTATTCCGGATCGTCGAGCTTGTCTCAGGTTCTATTAGCATTGATGGTGTCGACATCTCGAAACTTGGGCTCAATGATGTCCGTAATGTGATCTCGATCATCCCACAGGATTCCACTCTTTGTACGTGGAACCAATATTGATTGAGCGCGTCTGTTCTGACGAGTATTTTATTTTAGTCTCCGGAACTTTGCGATCGAATCTAGATCCGTTTGAACAGCACGATGACGCACGGCTCTGGGACGCCCTTCGGCGCTCTTACCTCGTTGAGGAGGCGAAGCGTATCTCCGATGTGATGCCCGAAGTCGATGGCGAAGAGGAGCAGCTTGGAACAGGAGCTACGACACCGAATGCGCCGCGCTTTACTTTGGACAGCCCAATTGAGGAAGAGGGTTCGAACCTGTCCATTGGCCAGCGTTCCCTCGTATCACTCGCACGTGCGCTGGTCAAAGATAGCAAGATCCTCATTCTGGACGAAGCCACCGCGTCTGTTGACTACGAGACTGATCGTAAGATTCAGGAGACGATCGCTGATGAGTTTCGCGACCGCACGATTCTATGCATTGCCCGTAAGTAATTCACTGCTTGTTCGCTACTTTGTTTCTTAGAGGTGACTTCGCTTCCCCAGACCGATTGCGGACAATCATCTCTTATGACCGCATTTGTGTGCTGGACAACGGCAAGATAGTTGAATTTGATGTTCCAGAGGTTCTCTATGCGCAAGACGGTATTTTCCGCGGGATGTGTGAGCGTTCAAGCATCACGCTGGAAGACATCCGTGGTGCTCAAAAGGAGCGGGAGGGTGGCCATGAGGTTGCTTTGTGAGGCGCCCGAGTAGCCTACTCGTCACTCACGTCCCAGTGATTGGGACTTTGCGTAATTCGCTCTTCTCATAGTGTAATTGTAGGTTCGCCGAAGGCTGAGCTGAGCCACGGTAATATACCAATCTACCATCACGTCGCACTTGACAGGCTAGATCCCTACCATTTCCGGCTTGCCCTTGCACTTGGATGATTCTTTCTGAATTTCAGTCCGACGTATTGTGGCAGAGTTCCCAAGGGTTAACATTGACAGTGTTACACTCTAGCGTCGACGTACGTTGTACATGACATGCTTGACATACAGGAGGGAGGAAAAACATTATGACAAATCTAACTTGACTGTAGCTACAAGCGTGCGTTCTTAGGCATCATGCGCATGGCTTGCCGGACACCGAGGTCGCCCAGCACGTCCTCCGCTATAACGTGTTTGCATTAATGAACGTGAAATAAACACGGGCAGCTGATGTGACCTTACCTCCTCCCAAAATCGAATCAAACCCAATCGTCCGGTGATACTAAAAACGAACAGAGGGAGTGAGCGACGAGAGCATTAGATAGGAAAGACGATGACTGACATGTTCGACGAGCGGCCCATCCCCGTCTGGTGATCCCACGTCCTCCAAAGATCTGTACGCCGTCTCTCGCAGTATCTTGCGCATACTGAGTGCTGCCACATCTTCAAGAAGGCGATCTGGCCAGCAAGCTTGCTTGCTTGCTCTTTATAAGACTGGTTTCATTGTCGTTAGATGTGGGTCCGGTGACCCCTCTCAGAATCGAGACGCGAGGCGATGCGCTACTCACCATGTTGCACATTTGGTATGTGACGTTCTCGAGCCAACCTTGTAAGGCCTCGCGCGCGCGCTCATCTGCGCCACTTTGGGAACGGACGACAGCTTGTGAACTGAGAGGCTTTCCAAACGCCTTCCTCTGCGAGATCCACTTGAGGCACTCTTCCATGATCATGCGCTGCGCGCGTGTGGATGCACAGATCATGACCCAGCGCTCATGGTTGAAGTTGCTCAGGATGACGAAAATCCCAACCGTCCTCGGGCCCGAGCGTATTTCTCGACTGGAACTCGGACGTTGTCGAAGGTGACAAAAGCTGTTCCGGCAGTCGGAGAGTAGGAGGCTCTTTATGGGCTTGGTCGTGACGCCCTCTTGACGGGGGATGAGGATAACAGTGAGGCCACCCTGTCCAGGCACCACGTCGTTCAAATGCTGATGCATAGATTGAGTTAAGAGTTCACCTCGGTTTTACAGCCGGTTGTGAAGCTGGGGTTGACGTGAACGAGGTACCCGGAAAAAAGAATGTACCGTACTTACTAGTCCGCGAAGCTGGATAGCTAGGTAAGTATCTTGTTACTTAGTTCTGAACTATTGCTTACTGTCCGTTCGTAATCCATTTCTTCTCGCCATTTATAATCCAATACTTGCCGTCCTCGCTTTTGACAGCAGTGGTCTTCATCCCCAATACATCGCTACCGGCGTGCGCCTCCGAAATGGCAAGACAGATGAATTTCTTGGCCGAAAACACTTCCGGAACGACCTAGAAACATAAGTGATTGCACCTGAAACCACGACACTCAAGGTACCTTGGCCTTTAGTTCTGGGCTTCCAAAATTAAGTATCGGCGGCAGACCAATAACTTTGCCACCAAGAAGGCCTAAATATGGACCCGTCAAAAACAATGGGACCAAATCGGGGAAAACGGCACCCTCACCATCAGCATAACCCCGAGATCCGGTTCGTATTAATTCTTGAGTGATGATAAGCTATACTCTCACAGTAAGGATGTGGCTGTACGGTCACACATAATGATTCCCGCACCTCATGAAAGTAGTCAAACTGGTGGCGACGATTCAATGTCGGAGCAAAATTCACGAATAGAAATGGATAACGAACTCACCTCTTCGGGTTTCACCAGGCCATTGAATAGCGAGAGTCCTTTGAGGTGTTTCCCGGGACCAAGTCGCATGGCGTGAAGGTTCAATTCGCTAAGAGCTTGCGTGAGCGTATATCAGGATCTATAGTCCAAACAGGCCTCACGCCATTTTGTCGAAAACTTCCTGGCTAGGTCGCTTCCCGTCGAGCTCCCGCGCTTGCGCATCTGGGTACACCACCTCATCGAAGAACTTGCGAACTGCCTTCTGGAACACCCTGTGATTCTACGCGTGTCCATCACACATAACGGCCCGACCGACCCCAACCCCACGATCTGATGAGCGCCTCGGAGAAGCAACACTACTCCAAGCGTGCACGCACCTCAGTGTAGTATGGACTGTGGAAGCCCTCAGTGAGGTACGTCGGCTCCCCATACGGCACCTTGCTAAGCCCTCCAATCAGGCGACCCGTGATCACGCTCTTCTCCCCACGGACGACCCCGACTTGAAGTCGAGCGTATTGTGGTCGCTCGAGCACCTCGTGCCGGTGGAGGCCGTAGAATGCCTCGGTCGCATCTTGACCCGCGACTTCGCTGTCGACCAGGACCGCCCGCCCGCCGGGATGGAGGTCGGCGAAACGGGAAAGGTCGTAGACTTTTGCATCTATGATGACCCACTATGAACCAAGAAGTGGGTGAGTTGAGGTAAGGGATCGGCGACGACCGTGCAGGGAATTAAAGCGTGCTGACCAGGTCACCATCTTTGTTGTGCTGTGAGATACGTGAGCAAACAGATGAACATCGTCCCGGCGTGTCCAGGGCGTCTTTACCTGTTGTACCTGCTCCTGGGTGAGCTCCTTGAGTTCCTTAGACATTACGGGGGTCAATGTGTAAGAGAGAGTATCGGCGCCTACCAACCCCGTACCGGCCGAGTTTGTGTCCGAATAGCGCGATCACATTGTCCCCAATGAGTTAGTCGTTTCCCTCGTCTCATCATGTCGTCATGATCATGAGAAATTTGCAAATTTTGTTTGCCTTAGTAGGTCAGCGTCCCAAAAACAAATACAGTATGCTCTCTAGCGTAGACCATAAGGATCAGAGTGAAATTACGTGCGATGCTTCAGGGAAATGACGGAGATGGTGCGGAAATTACTAGTAGAATGAATGCAGTTGTGGCAACGTCTGGGACATGGTCACCAAGATGGTAACAATTCAGATGAGCCCAGGGTTGAGCCAGTCAGTGATGCAAAGAGCCCATCGAAAGGAGGGGAGACTGGAATCGTTCGGGTTCCGAACCAGCGAGTCATTACCGCCGTTACTGTACCTGCCAGCGCACTGCTTCGTGTATGTACTATGTTAGTACCAACATTGCGCAAAGATGGTGATCATTTGTAGGCGATCGACGCCGAACAGCATGATCACATCACCGAGGTGAATACACTGGCACTAGATTCCTGGCTAACTCTGACTTTCGTTCCAAGTCCGTACTTGGTGATACGAGGAAGTTTAGATTTAATACGCCAAAAGCGTGCACAATCCTTTCGCCAAAGCTTATTTAAATTCACCTTGAATTCTACTCCTTGGCCTCGTCCTTAGCTGTTTTCGATACACATTGGCGATGCGTGCAAGATGTGTGATACGGCGCTAAAGCAACAACGCACAAGTAGTATATTAAATTAAAACTTTCTTTCCTTCATCGCGACTACAAGTTTTTTTTTGAACCGTTTATATCTCGAATGCATACTCTGCTCTAGAGCTCGCTGCGGAAATTCTGAATCAAAAAACAGAGCCGAGATACCATAATCGGGAGCTTAGGATGAAGCGTTTCAACTGACCCCTTCACCGACGGAATGGAAATTGAGTCAAATCTCCAAACGATTTCGGTTCCAGAAGGTTGATGCGGCAACTCCGGGACAATCGACCCAAAATTCCCACGAAGCTGAGAAGATTGAGCAGTCCGGGTATAAAAATCTCAGAGAGTACTTGTTTTGTGATACTATGGAAAATTGGGGTCATATATCGCATGTGCCAGTGGTTGACGTCGAATGCGGGGTTTAGCATTTTTCGTTGCATCCGGTGGTGAGCGCCTCGATAAGTGGCAAAGTTGGTGGGTTGTCCACGCAGAATTTAGAAAAAACGGGTTTTCTACCCGAGGTAGAAAGAGTGATGGCCCAAGTGCCAGCATGTTTGCGCTTCTCGGATTGGAAACGCGTGTCTGTCCTTACTCGAAAGAGAAACTTACCGGAGGATAACCTCCGTTAGTTCAAATATGGCTCGAGCCTGGACAACAATGTGGTTACATGCCTTCGGGTCAGAAACGACGAGCTGGATGTCCTATTCTCAGTGATACATTGAGTATGGCGTTCCGTAGCAGTCAAAAGTCTTTGTCGGTAGGACGTACCCCTCAAAAACCATAGACGCGTATTACTTTCAGTATGTCCTGTGACGAGTAAGCATAAGGGTTAAACATATGACGCCAATGCCTGACCCTGTGCCTAAGGAAGGCAAGCGAAGCAGCAACAGCCAGGGCTACAAGCGCATAGGCGGCAAATTCGAAGAGAGCAAACATGTCAAGAGATGTGGGGATGAGAAACGTAACCCCCGCGAGGTCTATATACTTGACTCGTATAGTCCTGAATAACCATGACGGTACTTGACAAGTCGACGATTCGCTACGACTCAGAATAGGCAGGAGGGCCCATTATTCGAGTGTTCTTAGCAATACTAGCACGGGGTCGTTTACTCCAGAGTGTTGTCTTAGCCAGTAGCCAGAGGCCCCTGCGGAGCGAGTCTCGGAGAATCGCGACATTGCTCAGTTGTACGGCCTCGGAAGCAGCATGATCCGCACGTCGTACCCAGAAAACTCTCAGACGGGGCCAAGGACGGGGCATTGAGGAGTTTTGGACGCCCCGAGTCTCGCCAGTGCGCAGACAACTCGTCTACTTAGCTCTGGAGCCGCTGTGTCGCAACACACACGTTCTCTTTGTGCGATTCTTTTAGCTGGGACAAGCCCCGAGTAAAAGGCACCCTATTTGAACTCTACAACAGCGTTTTAGTTTCGATGTATCCGTCTGATGTTCTCACTGGTCGGAGCAGCGCTTCTCGAGGAAGTACGTCGTGCTGTGACCAGATTCGTGCAAGAAGTACCGGATAGTCTGATTGTTGCGTTCGCTAGAATTGTTAATGGGGAGCCCATGCTTCGCCACGTATGGCCAGTGGCTCAATGTGTGTGAAGTGCGCCGCCTCCCCCGCACCCGGCAAAACCCGGAAAAGGGGACCCAATAAAAATTTATTGACTGTCGCGTTCTCACGGGACGAAAATTACTGCAACAACTCTGCACGAAAAGATAAACTAGCATGGCAATATTGTATGTTGGAAACGTAGACATTGTGGAATTCGAGAATTTATTCCCAGAAGAAGTCTACCATAAATTCAAAACAACCGCTAATAACCTGGAGCACGGCAATTTCCTATGAGTGAAGGAGGTGGGTTCGGTTGTGCCATGAGCTGTTAAAAAAAGTGAGACAGGGCCGAGAGAGTAAAGGGACCGCGCTTACGGCTACAGTTTGAACGGTGGTATAGACAGCCGCGATGGCACCAAACACACCCAGGGCAATGTCTGCGGCCTTCTGTTTCCACGTGCGCGCACAAGCCTTGTAGTGCAGCATGGCTGGGTAGACATAGCACAGTGGCACACTGATAAACAACGCCGCAGGTCAGTCGTGGAGTGCATTACAATTAGTATTGCAAGACTAACCAAGCGAAGCTCCCGACGAACGCGACGAACTTGTCAAGGTCCTTCGCGCCGACCCAGCTGAGGGCTGTACAGCCCATGACGATCAAAAATCTGAACATGTTCTTTCGCCACTTGACGGTCCAGTCCATCTTCCCGCTTCGGGTGAAGAGCCCGTTCTCCATAATCCGCACGGCGGGGAAGAGCTGCAGCGGCACCGAAAGCAGAATTGCAAGCGAGTAGAAGAACTGCACGGCCTGCGTAAGGCGAGACGAAGTGTCGAGATTCACGATGACGACAGTGTTGATGTCTGATCCGAATGTGAGATAGGAGAGCGCACCGGCGCTGCCAAAAAGGACTGGACAAATGGTTTATGAACAATCTGAGACAGGATTCGGACAAACTTACCAAGGACGAAGATCATGACGCCAGAGAGCACCATAGGGAATTTGTGCGGCTCGCGCATGGAATCGGTGATGGGAACGACCTATGGAGGACTTCAGACGTCATCCGGAGAAGATATGGCGTTCGCCCTTACCAAACCTATGCCCTCGAAGGAGAATACCGCAGTTCTGTTGGGAAAACACATGAAAATACCGCACCAGACAGCTCATGGCAAAGGTGCATACCCAATCAGCAGTGGGAAATCCTTCGGGTTGAACAAGTCGACTTTGGCAATACCACGCTGCGCGATAATCCCGAACTCGCTCCCAAAAATGTAAATGAGACCGAAGAGGATAAAAACATCCGCGACAAGTGCCGCTGTGCTAAGCTTGGCCAAATTTCGGACGAGCGCCAGCGGAAGGAAGATGACAAGTTGCATGAGGATGAGATATTGGACCGGAATGTAAGTTACGCAGCGGGTCGCAGCAAAGATAAATCCTTGCAGGTTCTCTGCGACAAAAATCGTGTAGGCGGCGACAAATCCAATTTGCGACACTGCGATAGATGTAAGGATAGCGTATCGCATCCACGGGCCATAGAGTGTCCCGCCAAGATCTGAAATCGGTCAGCGATGCAACATGATAGGCATCACGGGAATTAGGTTACCTCCGAAACTTCCTGATACGACGAACTTGGTCTTTACGAGAAGTAAAAACGAGTACAACGAGATGAGGGCGATAGCGGAGAGTGTCAGAGAAGAAAACAAGAGACCTCCGTTGAAGAAGCTGAGGGCGATAAGCGCTCAAAGAAGCAAGGGACTTCTGTGGAGAAACTCACGCCTTGCCAAGAAACAAAACCCCAGTCCCAACGAACGACTTCAAAAGCTAAGAAAAATGTCGAACATCTGAACATATGTCATGAACAAGCAAGCACGACATACCATTAGTACGGCCTGACCAACTGTCGCGTCTCCGTGGCTGACGCTCGTTCGGCGCCGCCTTGAGCGCGAATGATGGTGTGACGAGGAGCGTGGAATTAGTGGGGATGTCTCAGTGGCGGCAGACTTTGATGGCGGCACGTCTGTTAAGATTCGCACTAGAGACCCGTGGGCCCCATCGGGCCCTGCTGGCAGGACAGATCCCCCCCGCGATCCAGAAGGCTGTCCGTAGGGCTCTTCGTCTTCATCCTCCTCGTCTTCATCGTCTTCTTCTATTTCCTCGAGGTCCTCTCCTGCCTGATTGGGGCTGATCAGATAACCGATAAGAAGTAACTATTAGTTACTCACGAAGTGGCCGAAGAGATAAAGAAAATCGATGAAATTGTTGAGAATGCGGGGTTGCTCTTCGGTGTCGACCCCGGTCGACTGAAGTAGCACATAGTTCCTACGGAATCCACCAGGTTCGTGGATGTGTTCGAACACGGGATCTGGGGCCGTCGCAGTCGAGCCTGAAAATGATACGGCGCGTGGACGCGCTTGTCGTCTCTGGTCCAGCTGCCACTTGTATATATTGTGTCTAGAGGACAGCAGAGTCAGGTTGGGGATAGAATTCTACATCATCCACATGCGGACATACGTGATGTCCGCTCCAGGGGTGTGGTATGGCACTGGGAAGGCCTCGGTATCTTCCTGGCGCGGGCGAGCGAATTGCGACGTGGAGGACCGACGCGAGGGTGCTCTAGAGTTGTTCCCTTGTCGCTCCTCGCGCGAAACGAGATGCTTGCGAAGCACTTTGACCCTGTCATCTTCCTGAAGGCTGTCGACATCGGTCGTGGGGTCTGGAGTCGAAACACCGTCGAGTCCGAGGCCGATGACAGCGGGACGCCGCGCGCTAATGCCGCTCACGGATGGCACACGACTGGGACCATCACCGGAAAACACGAGAGGTTCTGTGGAGGCGGGGGGGCGGGGTGTGCTAGTCCCTGTGCGAGGTGGAATGTTCGGTAGCTGGGGCGTGCCGATGTACTGGGCACGAAGGCTGCGAAGATCGGCGGGGGTGCCTGGGGTTCCAAAGTACTCGCCCCTACGACTGCCAGGTGTACCGATGGGGGCTGGCGAAAAGCGAGGACTGACGATGTTGAGGGGTTTGCTTGGGCTGGACATGGCAGGTTGAAGTTGAACAGGATCCGAGGTGAACGTGTCTTGTAGATTTGTCCTTTGTCACCGGCGTCAGTGCTGAAATTGGGTTGTTGCCCTGTGCTAACTTATAGTAGGACGACATAAGTTACACTGACTCGACGCATTCTACTTGCCAAATCCATGTCATCGACTACAGAATTCGACATTCTCAAAGCCTCGCACAAATTCCTGCGTGAGGATGATGACCCAACCAAAGCGCATAACTCGTCTTGGAACGACCAGCTCGCACAGAAGTACTACGACAATCTGTTTCGCGAGTTTGCTGTCTGCGATCTGAAGCACTACAAGTCCGGGAATGTAGGACCATATCCGTTATCTCACTTTGCTGGCACTAACGTGTCTCCCATCCTAGTTTTCTCTTCGCTGGCGCACTGAGTCGGAAGTACTGTCTGGGGCAGGAGAGAACAGCTGCGGGAATACACGCTGCAAACACCACAATAACCAGGATTCGGCTACGCAGCTAACTACCCTGGAATTGCCTTTCGCTTATGAGGAGCACGGAGAACGCAAAAGCGCCCTCGTCAAGGTTGTCTTGTGCCCGCGATGCCTGAAGAAACTCATGTGGAAACGTAAAATGGACAAGGAGGGTCAAGCCCCCACGTCAACGGAGGAACCAGTCGAGGGTGGTGACGAGGAGCGCGTGGGAGACGCAGTGGACGAAATAGAACGCCCCCGCCGCTCAAAGGACAGGAAGCGCAGCAAGGCAAACGGCATAAAAGGCGCTAGCTTGCTCATCCGTCATCGCAGTTCGCGATCTCGCTCTCCGAAGCACGGAAAAGACAGCCACAGCTCACGGCGCCGACAATCAAGATCACCACCACCAGAATGATAGATTCCGTCAGTTCTGTCATATCTTCTGCCTTCGCTCGTTGACTGACTCGGAGATCCTACAGACTAGGTCGTGCTCTCATTATGATGGGAGCAAGAATGTTTGTAACTGTAGTCCCAAATCAGCCATCTCAAGCGATTGCCACGGTGGCTAGTACCCACATATTCGTCATAAACGTGTAATACTTCTCGCAATTGCCTCCTAGATATTTCGGCCTTGAACAAGATCTCGTCGTCCGTGCACTGACCGTCAAAGTATTGATTGATCCTACACACACGTTTGTCAGCTCGATACTGTCGATACGACTGCGGGGAGCCACATACTGGTCAAATCGCTTCGCGACATGTTCGTCTTTTCCTTCTGACATGGCTTGCAACCACCGGCGTTGTACAGACGTTGCGCGACCGGGATCCGCCAGGATTGATGTGTCTGTGTCCTCGCAATGCTCCTCCATTTCATCGTCATCGACCACGCGACGCTCGGTCTCCGCTTCCTTGGGTGCGGCCTCTGCTTCCTCCTCTTCTATCTCCTCGTCGAGTTGAATGCCCTCCTCTAGTATGGGCGGTTCCATGACCTCGCCGATGTTAGCGCCGTTATGCTGCGAGCCCGGGCCGCGGCGTGTGAACCACGTTGGTGAATCAAACAGCCCAAAGTCCCCACCACTCCCCCCACTGTCTGTGCGCGCCTTGTGCCCACGGTCCCGGAACGCATCCTCCTCCTCCGTCTGCCACCCGTTTTCCCTCAGTTCCTCCCACCGACGGCGTACTCTAGCCTTCAGCATTGCAGGTACGACGATGCGCACGCGCAGATGTAGGGCGACAAGTAGGTCGCGTTGCAGCATCCACCGGATGACGTCGTAGAACATCGGAATCCGTTCCTTTGACTTCACTACCGTCCCGTAAAAGTGATTCGACGACGCTGCAGAAATCGTAGCGAGGAGTTGCGGTAGTGAAGGGATAGAAGGGTCGGGGAATGCTGTTCGAAACACTCTCGCGAGATCTTTGAGGCTAAACAGATTCTAAGGAGACATCTTACGGACGAACGGGGTCGGGACGCACGGTGTTTCCATCCTGTAGGGTAATGCAAAGACCGTTTTAAGACCTCGATGGACCATATCAACAACCTTTCCGCGGCGGTGGTGCACCAGCCATCGTACTATTGGGTACACTTGCGTCTCTAGGTCCCAATCCAAAAGGCTCGCCACGTCCATGAGCCTAAGTCCCAAAGCTATTCAGTTCATCGTATTACGAGGAGTGGCAGAAAAAGCCGACATACGACAAAGTGATATCGACAGTCTCGAGGAACTTGATCAATTGCTCCGCAAGCAGCTTATCCTCTTCTCGTACGTTCGTCCCGCGAATGGCCGCGTACACGTCCGTCCACTCGTGCCCAGGGCTATCGGGGTCGCTCAACAACAGCAAGCTCTTCCACGGCTCGAGGGCTGGCAAACGCCATGCGATGCTAAACTCAGGGCCCCAAGTGTTGACGCCATTACTCGCCTCGGCCTCGTCACGCTCTGCGAACTCGTCATCGTCCGTGCTGTGAAGAAGCGCATCCAGATGTGGGGGGAGCTGAAGCTCCAAGGGGAGGTTGTGGATCGTAAGATGAGCGAGCGAGCGCGACTTTATGGATTCATAAAGAGTCTTCATAGCCGGTGCAACGGAAGAGACTAACAGCGCCTCTTTCATGTACTCTTCGTATGACCTAGCTGAGAGGGAAAGGGGTGGATGAGCCACGGGGCTGAGAGCGTCGCTCTAAAGCACGCACATTTTGACGCAAACTCGTCTTTGAGCGCACACAGGACGTCACAGTCCTTCTCGACAAAGTTCGACAGGACCTGCTCCTGGAACAACACCGCCGTGAGCGTGAACGCGACCTGCTGGTAGATGACGTCGAAGTATCTGCCGATGTTTCCCGAGGCCGAGGATGACGGGTCGGGCACTTCATGCACGAACGCGACGTGGAACGTCTGCAACCACGACGGCGGCGGGGGCGGGGAGCTGTTCTCCTGCGCCGAATCGAACTCGGTGGACGAGGAGACGTCGTCGCCTGACACGCGGCGCTTGCGCGCGCCGCGGCCGCGCACGTCCTTCTCCTGCTTGAAGCGCCAGATGCCGTCCGCGTCGCCGCACACGGGGTGCCCCACGAAGAAGAGGTCGTCGACGGCGAGCGCGAACTTCTGGTGACACATGGCGCGCTTGGGAAGGAGCAGCCCGGCGAGGAACTCGGCGGCGTATCCGAAGAGCGCGCCGTACTCGTCGTGGAGGGGTGCGTCGGCCGGTGCGTCGTCGAGGTCGTACAGCGCACCGTCGTACAGCACGCCGCTGTCCTTGGTGGGGGATGCACGCCCCGAGGGCGTGGAGTGCGACGTCGAGCGCGAGAAGGAGTGGGAGCGATCTCGAGGGGCGTGGGGGCGTTGCCAGATGTACTCCCACTCGTCGTGCGCATGGCGCGGTGGGTCGAGTGCGCATACCTCCTGGAAGTTAGCCGACCGCCACGGGTCGTCATACTGGTCGGGGTCGTAGCTGGCGCTCGGGCGAGGTCGGGCAAGGCGCGGAGAAGATTGAGGCGAGGGTGGCCAACGACAGATTAGGCTGCTTCCGTTGGCGGAAGAGGTGACCAGAACGATAGCGAGAAGCGTCTCTGCCATCAGTAGAGAACAAGAGAACGGACGAAGTGACAACTTTGGTCATCGCACTATCGTGATGATCACCCCACCCTCCACGGGTCAGTCAATGGTCCTCTCTGGTGCTGCGGGGATACACAAATTTACCAAAATTCAGGCTCGGTTGTCACACATGTCAGATTGTACGTGTACGACTCCGAGTCGTATCTGACGTTCGTCACTAACTGGGCTCTGTAGTCTCTGTTGACAACTCGACGGTGACACAAAACGTCCACGCAAACTAAATTATTTTTTGACGTGTCTCTGATTAGCCTTAGTCCGAGCTAGGTTCGGGCTCAGTTCCAAGGGTTCACGAGCTCACGCGGTCAAAGTCTGGCCGTAGCGCCAGGCTGCGTGTAAATCTGACAGATGCGCGGCTGGCCTGTTCCATCAGAATCATGATATTGGGTGACAAACCTGGCTAACTAATGCGCAGGCTGCTCGCAACGGCTCATATCTATTGAAGAACGCAACTTGCGCACACGTGGGTACGGCGGTGTTGATGAATCTAATCAGATTACGTCCGTTGAATCTTATCAGATATGTTTTGCATCCAATCGGAAAGCGACTTTGCATCGATTGCTCGCTTGAGATTTGATGGACCTAATACTCTTCCAGGACAGGAAGGAACCTCCATCCCTATGCGTACCACCATTTTGTCAGGTAGCCCCTCCTTTTTTTCTATGCACTTCCCACGTCCTAGGATTTCGCTTCGAACTGGACCTGACCCCTGTGCTGCGTACATATTAACCCCGACCGCCGTGACTGGTTTTAGCTGGGCTTGGTCACCATCCCCCGACTCTTTTCACACCTTTTGAAGTCTCAAGGATGGGCTATCTGAAGAGCTCCATCTTAAGAAATTTGTCTCCTTCATCCACCGATTCTGTTCTTACTTGGAGTCTGGCCTCGCGTCTTCAACCGTCAGAGAGAGCCGCTTTTGCTGTCACCTCTCGTCTCCTGGCGAGTATCGTGACAGAATCGCTCCTCCGCTCTTATTATGTTCCAATACAGTCAGAAGACGCACGGGGGATTTGTGTTATTCTATCTACCAATGTCATGAGCGAGCATCCTGTTCTGACCAGGTCACTTCACCCTGCGGACGTATTTGCGATCATTCCATTGCACCAAGAACCCATCTTCTCTGAAGAAACCCACACTAGACACGGCCGGCCAATCTGGCTTCTGGACCCTCTTGATATGATACCTCTTATATTTGAGCTCTCGACCCGGAGTCCTGGATCTGATGGCGTTGTACGTTTGTGCCGAATATCTCTCTTGCTTACGCCCTTTCCTCACCCGCCTCTTAGTCACCTCTGCAGAAGCCAATTCTATCTTCTCTGGTTTCTCACCTAGGGGAGCCCGCCTTTCTCTACCAAAGCCAAGATCCGTTGCACTGGTGGAGAAAATTTTCGACGAACGCGATGTCGCGCGGTGATATTAACGCCAGCCTAGCGGAGGAACTCTCCAGTTCTTACATCTGGCAAAGTGCGGTATTCAGTTTATGCCTCTCTCAATCCCTTCCACTTATATCGTGCACAGGAGCTGTGTATGAAAGCCCTCCGATCTGCCCGACCGTGTCATCCTCTGCCATCGAGTGGGAACAATCCATCGTCGAGGGACATCCAACGCACCCTGTACGACTTGCCTCTCCACGATTTCTGCTTTCTGATCCTAACATCGACCGACCAGATGCACCGAGCTCGTCACGCAGTTCCGCCTCTCCTGCCGCATGACCCACAAAGCCGAGACTGGAATTTTCCGGGTATTCGCTTCGCTGTCGCGTCCCACGCGATGCTGGATATTCTAGGACCTTTTGAAGAAGAGGCCCGTGTCGTCGTGGAGTTGGCATCACGGGTCTCTGGTAGGCCACTTCCGCAGAGAGACGGATGCATCATAGTTCCCGTATACGATTTACAAGTCGAAAATCTCCGTGCCAAATTTCCGGACGTCGAAATTTTGGACGACGACTTTAGTATCCCGGCCTTTGGCCAGGCGAGCATTCGGTGCGTTCACCAATTCTGGTTCTGTAAAGTTCATTGCTTACCCATAGTCGTACATAGAACCGTTGTCTTTTCTGAGATTCCCAACATTGCGCTGAAGCTCTCAGTTGGCATCTCTGTGTCCTCTGCCCTCCGGACCATTTCCCATTTCACAGCCAATTTCGGGCCGCGCTTTTCCAAGGAGATCGTTCCCAAGCTTGCCATTGACTCCCGCATCTTGACTATTGAGCAAGAGATCGCCAGTGTCGTCTGTTCCAGAGATGCCAAAGGAGTCACCCTCGACCCAGATGTTGCGAAGCACTTCACAGTCGTGATCAGGAAACAGTACCCCCCAGTCGAGGACGAGGCAGTCATCATATGCGCTGCACTGCTGGAAACAGGTCATTCGGGTTTACCGGCGGGGGTCCCCGTTGTACAGCACGTCATGCGCTTAGACGCACCGGAGAAGCGGTTGAGATTTTTTGACGAGTTAGTTTCTGATACTCTTGTTTGGAGATTTCTCCTCGCTGAGCATTCTCGCGGCAGGTACGCGCGCCTCCTTATCGCGGCGGTCGTCCCCTCCCTGCTCCACAACGGCGTCGCTTTCGAGGCCCATCCGCAAAATGCGCTGCTGCGCCTCTCTCGTGCCTCCCTTATGCCACTGGGCTTCGTCCTGCGCGATCTGGGCGGGCTGCGGGTCCATCCTCCGACCCTGCAGACCTCCACCGGCTGCCAATTCGCGTTCCTCCCGGGGCACTGCGTCGTGACATCTACCCGCGAGGAGGCAGCGCAGAAACTGTACCACACCCTCGTCCACAATCACCTCCAGCGCCTCGCAAGGGTTCTGCGGCTCCATGCCGACGGCAGCGCGTGGTCGGTGGTGCGCGCACATCTCTCCCGGGAGATCCCTCGTGGATCGTGGCTCTGGTCGGCGTGGATGGACGCCACCGTGAAGAGCCTCCCGGGAAAATGTTTGCTGAGAATGAAGTTGGAAGGCGTGTATCGCGAGGTCAGTTGATAAATCACCCGGACTCTACGTCTTGTTTCACATACTCATGCGAATGATGCCCCCAGTCTGTCTCTGAGCCCTTCCCGAACTTGATTCATTTCCGACCAGACGAGCGATAGTAAAAACAGCACGGCGGAGATCCCAGGGGTCTGGATTCAATATATTTCGGGGAGGGTTACAGTTACGTTAACTGCATAGCTCTGCGCCATCCCCTCCATACTTTTTTTCATTTGTGTGAGTAAAAAAATTTCTATTTATTGTGCATTACGTGTCGAACATCGAAGCAATCGAAGCTCAAAGAGTACAAACTTAATTATGGAACTGGCCCCCACTCAAGGTCAAGACCACCAACGACTTCAAGAGAACATTTGATTGGTATTCCCAATAGCGTGACAACTCTTTACTAAAGTGAGGTCCACGTGTAATGATCTGTACTCAGATCTTAGGCTATGTGTTCTACGCGGGAAAAAGCTGACAACGAAGAAACCAACAATACGAAGAGCGGGAAAGTGAGTCCGTGCGTGCCAAAGTTACGGCACAAGGGATCGTTGATCATCTGCTGCCCCCTCCTGTGCTCCCGAGAGCGAGTATTAAGCCTTCAACTTTGCAAACCTTGTGAAAAACTATCAACTACCACGCGCCAGGCATAGCAGAACGGTGTCCCCCGATCGACTCTGCGCGTCGATGCAGTGGCAGCGGCAACGGCTTGTCCCCACCTGCTCCTCCGCCACCGCCATCCAGATTAAGCTCCCGATCGAGCGAGCGCGCCAGCTCAGCATCACGCTCCTCCTGCTCACGGCGCGCGCGCGCTCTCTCCTCCTCTTCCCGATACTGCAGCTCGCGCGCCGCGCGCTCGTCCTCGTCGCGTCGCGTCGATGCCATGGCGGCAGGGGCAGGGGGCTGCGGCTGCGCGCTCGGGGCGCGGCTGGAGCCGGGGGGGAGCGGCAGCGGGGTCTGGTAGCGCTTGAGGAGGTACGGGTCGAGTAGCTCGGGCTCCTGGTCGTGGGGGGCGGAGAACGGTGTTGGGGGTGGAGGTGAGGGGGCCGCACTGGTCCCGAAGTAATCGATAGTGGACTGAGGCACGGGGAAGGAAGGCGCGGGGAAAGATGGCGCAGCGGGTGGTTCGTATGAGTGGCCGTAAGAGGGTATCGGGGGCGGGGACGTCGGCACCGGGAACAGTGAATTTGGTGGCGAAAAGAACGACTGTGTGAGAGGGGGGGAGGAAGGGGGGGAGAAGCGTGATTGAACAGGGGGCGCTGAGACAGAGCTTAGGGGTGAAAGGTATGGCTGAGCGTGTGGGGCGGGGCTCCCAGATGCTGAGTATGGCGAAGTAAAGGGGACAGGAGACGCGGTGAAGAGATGAGGACCTGGGGCAGGGCTCGAGGGCGCAACAGGCGGTCGGGAAGGTGAACCCGGGGTCACGGGATACAACTGAGAAGGTGGAGAAGGCGGGGCGGCGCTTATGTTGGTGGCTGGGGGGTAGACGGGTGGAACTGGGCTCGAAGTTGCGGCGTGTGGTTGGGTAGGGACAGGACCTGGGCCAGTGGGACCAGGGGTAGCTAGGTAAGAGAAGGTAGATGGAGCGGGGCTCTGGTTCGCAACATATGATTGGACAGGCGGAGCTGAAGGAGGAGGCGTGGCATATGTCTGAGCAACGGAATGATTGTTCGGCGGGTAAGGCGAGACGTAGGGAGCTGGTTGGCTCGCCACACGCTGATGCTGCTGCTGTTGTGATGGTGGTTGATTATGGTGAATGTGAGCAACCTCGGGCTGTGTCTGAGGAGAATGCTGTGTGGTTGCATGCCCACTTGCCGCGTACTCGCCATATCCCGATGACCCCTGGCCCGAGTAAGACGAAACCCGGCGCGTGTGTTGCGGCTGTGCTTCGAGTTGCGGGGAAGACGAGGATATATGGCCCTGCGGTGCAAGTGATCCAGGAAGAGGCGATGTAGTAATCTGGTGCGCGGGTTGGGGTTGGGTGGGATATGCATTCGGGCTCGTGTTGCCTGTGCGCGAAGGCCCGCCAGGACGGAGGATCGAAGGCACGAACTCTTGCTTAGGCTCTGGATCCGGCGGTAATTGCTGACGTTGAGCTGAGGGCCCTGGCCACGCGCCTGGAAGCGGAACCTGCTGGGCCCTAGGGGGCCCTTGTCTTCGAACATCTTGTGAGTTGACTCGGGGTCCTTGCTGCCCTTGAGGAGCGAGAGTGGAGGGCGGGGGCTGGGGCTGGGATGTCACGCGCTGAGGGCGCTGAGTGACGGGCTGCTGGGGTCGGCCAAGCCGCTCGGAGGGATTCGTGAATTTGGTCGGGCGTCGGGTGAGAGGAGCAGGGCCAGATGCGAAAAACGTCATTTCGAGATAAACTTCCCCGCGTTGGGCACCCTTCAGGCTCAGGGGCACCCAATCTGTCCTTAGAGTGAGTGAATCCATAACGGAGTAGAGAAAGGAGGCGTACTATCGAATTCGCCGGTCTTGAGGGTATCTGTGATGTCGATGGTGCCCTCTCCGAGGAGTTCATCATCTCTCCTCTCCTCTGCAAACACAGAGATCGTGAGCGTTCTGCTATCCTTTGATGCGTCCTTTGAGATAGGGAAGCGAAGTTCGGCATCCCACACGGGGTGTTGCCCACCCTTGGGATCTGGAGGCGTTTGCTTAGTTGCGCCACTGAGGGAGAGCTTAGCGTAGGGATCCTGTTTGTAAAATGTATGGTTGTCGATAAGGTGCTGGGCTTTGAGAACGACAACGACGAGTGTGCCCAGGATATTTTCCTTGGACATTGTCAGAAGATGACTGGAGGGAACGAAACTGGGATTTGATCAGTGATGGAGGTAGAGGGTTCCTAAATAAAACATCAACTGAAGGTCTCCGAGAACGTTCAACACGAAGGTCGATTGTTGACACTGTGGTAAGTTGTGCCACTTATTTCCCACCTAAGGCACGACTGGGCAGGAACACCCAATGCCAGTCAAGATGTCCCTTAATAGGTTTACTTACAGTAGAGTGGACCTCAGAATGTATTATATTTCCTTCGATCCTAACCCATGCTCACTGCCGACACACGCGAGTGACTCGGGAATCAGCCCTAGAATAGCCCCTGCATATATTTATCGATTGAAGGCACGGCATAGGGACATTTTTTTCGTCATAGCTGTGTGGGTGGAACATGCGTACCGCCTCGCGGGCTTGGCTCAACTGATTTGGGCTAATTATACCGCTTAGAAGAGGCCCGCTTGTCCCGACAATACGACCACTTCAGGTTCAAGTCACACCCATCCTAGTACGTCGTCTCTTACCGTGGTCGAAAGCACCGGAACTGTCGGAGTCGTTCAGAAGGGTCAACTTGAAGACGGCGGTGCTGTCGACGACCATATAGCTGCCGCGGTGCCTTCTCATAGGCTCGTGACCAGCCTGTACATACACGGACGGTCACCGGTCTACCCTTCCTTCTCATCGTTGTATCTAGTTGCTTTGGAAACTGATATTCGCACTGTACTCGTGTGACGATTACTGTACGTCGGTTCGGATTACACCTAATAGCTGTAAAAACGCTGAGGTGTCTGCGGTATCGTGATGCTGGTGGGCTTTGTTTCATGCACCCATGCGTTCAAATCTGCATCACATCGGAGTAATACCTAGTAAACCTTCACCAGATGCGGTGAATCTCCTGGTAACCACCGCACCGCATGGTGTCCCTGCTGATATGTGCTGTTATGTGCGGTGCTGCTGGGTTAGAAACCCTGGTCCGAGTAGTGGCTGAGCGTTCATCCATGTCTCTAGAAAGCCACCGGGTGTGGAGGTTTCAGCATTACAACGGGTTGCGCATAGGAGCCGCATCGTCATCGTCCCAAGTGTACACGCCTGCTCCACGTTTGAGCGACAACGGATGACCACGTCGCGATGCTTCGTGAGGCAGGCAAAGTTGAGGCCGAGGTACAGGTCAGAGGCGTCGCCCTAGTGATGTGGCATGTTGCGTTGTATAATGGGTTCTACTTTTGCTGCTTGAACCTGTCCAGGGTGACCATTGCAATATTCAGATTCCAAGGATGGGTTTCCTTGTGAAGTGGGTGGAATTGAGTGCTGTGCCCTGAGTGATGATGGCGATTCTCGTTTTCGAGTCAGGATCGCGCGACACTGAAAGGTCCATGGACCTTAGCTAATGTGGCACGTGATGCATTGACCGGGGGTGTGAAGCGTCGCAAGGTGTCGTGCAGACCTCCGCAGAGCGCAAGCTGTCATATGTGGGTCCGCGGAGATTGCGGACGCACCGTTGTCGAAGGACTAAGGCCACGCACAAGTGCGGCGAGGTCGGGAGCGGCTACATGGAGCCTGAGGGTTGGGTGGTCGGAAGTGGTCGGAAGTGGTCGCGCACATTTTGGCGCAGCGCGAAACTTTGTATAAGTGACCACTGGAGTCTGGAACGCGTCGGGAACGAGTCTCTAAGGCCGCGCACAAGTGCGGCACACTGGGAAACATAAGAGATGAGCCACCGACCTCAAAAGTCCAAAATATGGGGGGAGATGTCTACTATTAGAAGTCTGGGGTGTTGAGTTGTCATTACATGAGCTATATACTGGGGAATGTAGGCTAAGGAATGAGGTGCGTTATATGAACAGGGGAATGATAAAATGCGGAGGGAAGAGTCTGGGATGAGTGGGAAGCCGAGTGTGTGCAGAGTGCAGGAAAGTGGCAAAGCGCGGTCTGGGGCGGTGCTTAGAAAGCGTACAGGAGCGTGGCAAAGCGATCAAGTGCGGAAAGTATAGAACGAATGTAACAGAGCTGGAAGATGCCAAAGTGCCTTTTCGGGGCTCAGGGAGAGACTAGGCGTATCACTGGAACTATGCACAGCACCGCCCCACTCATGGCCCAGCTAACAGACCCCATTCCCTGCCTCGGGGACGTCGTTGCTGATGAGGTGGGCTGACCCTGCACATTGGGACACTGCCAGACAACCCAAGCTGCCTTGGGTCCCTCCATGGGAGGTGTGGAGTCATGCTGCTGGTCGTGCAGGCCTCCGCGTAGCTTGTAACTTCCTAGAGGGGTCCGCTATGGTAGGGGACGCGTTTCCCTAAAGTCGCTAAGGGCGCACAAAGGTGCACGACGCTCGGGAATGCAAGAAAAGGGACACACAGAACTAATAAAGGCCCGCATCGGCCGAAGCGCGGGAAAGCGCGGGAAAGTAGTACGCCAGTCATTAGGTAAGGTCCATGACCCTTTCAGTGTGCCTTGATGGATGAAAAAGAAAAAAAGGTTTTCCGCATCTTTTTGAAAACGGCTGTAAGCTGATCACATGGCGGCGCTCGGTAGATTGGGGTCGGGCCTTGCCTGCCACGAGCATTCGCATCCGTGTCGTGCTAGAATGTGTTCCGAGGCTTTGCAAACCTTAGTTTGCGGTTGTCCCAGACCACGACTGGATTACTGTATAGTCTGGTCAAAATCATGTTGTCACGGAACCCATCTGAAGCCTCGTCTGATCGCTGTTGGCCTGTCGTAAGAAACCGTGACACTCCAGTGAGTATGGCGCCGCTCCAGATGGAGTTGCCTGGATAACTTTCCCCTGCATTTGTATTGAGGTACACTTACGAGAACCAACGGTATTGTGGAGCAAAAATGTCTGATGCCCTGGAACCTTCCAAAATCACCGTAAGAAAACATTTACTGTAATATCACGGAGACAAAGAACGGTCTGTCGTTCCGATTCCATTCCAGCTTGCAGGGATAGTTGGAGGAAAAGCGCTCGGTGTACAGTAGTTTCTGTCGGGAATAATCATTAGGCTGGAGTGGGGTACTGTGCAGGGTCTGGGATGATGGTGTAGTCAGGAGGCGATTTGAGAAACGTCCAGAAACCGGAAGTCGTGGCAGTCACATTTACGTTAACTTGAAGCTTACTGCAATTACATCCACTTCATATGCAGCGAACTGTCAGACATCGGACAAGACGATAGGAACAGTCCCTTATCGATCCGGTCCGTCTAAAAGTCGTTGACAAACCATGTGACAGACAACGCTTCTGGAGAGCATGGGCGTGTATCGATAACACCATTTCTGCATCGTTCGAAGGTTGGCCTCGGTACGAGTAGTATTGAACTTACGATAGAGGTATGGAAGTAAAAAAGAACCAGTTTGCTCCACGAGCCACGGGGACGACTCTGTGCGAGTAAGGTATCTCTGGTATTGTCGGGATATTTCATCGAGGGCAATCCATCACCACCGCCACCGCCACCACCACCACATCCCCTATGCATTTTCCAGCGAATGCGAGCATGCCATCTCTCGCATCGACCAAGTCACCCTCCCTCACTGGGTTCCCGCGGCCCGATGAATGCGGCGCTGGCGGCGACTGTCGGACACTGGCTCAAGACCGAGGAGGGTGGGCCTTGCCAGCCGGGTGTCCTTGAAGATAAAATAAATCTAATGCTATCCATCGAGGCCACATTTCTTCGATGTTTCCTCATTCTGTGAGCCGAACGTTTTAAAAAAACGCACAGAACGAAAAAAAAAAGAGGCTAACGTACGCTTCCCTTGAACCGCCGTCTTCCATTCCTCGTAAACACCGCGTTGGATGAGCCACTCGGCGGCCCCACTGCGCCGGGCCTTGCCCGCTGCGTTGTGATTTGCTGACTGGTCCAGAGGAGAGAGCCACCATCGGAGGATCTCTCGCAATTGGTCACCTGTTTTGGGGGGGGGCAGTTTCAGCCTTCGAGAGGAACGTTTGAGAGCGCTAGGGAAAAAGAAAAGGAAAAAGAACGAACGCGTTATGACCGGCTCGTTGACATTTTCTGCTACTCCTCTGGTGCTGTCGGTCGGTGGCTTTCCATCTGATGGGATAAGTTGTGCATTCAGCGAGGCACCACGAGCGGGTTTGATAATCGTACCACCCATGGCGAGCTCGGTGTTGTTGACCATCGAGAGTAGTTCAAGGGAGTGGTCGAAACATACAAGGAAAGGATGTGTAGTGGATGGTCACAGGAAAGTGTCACAAACCATATATGAATGATAAAAGCACACGCGTACGGCCTGACCACCCCGCATCAAGTGCAACAGAGTACTGTACCCTCGACGTTTAATTATTAACCCCTGATCAAGATCGTGAGGTCTATCGATAGCTTGGCAATGTCGCCAGGCGGAAATTCATCGTCTCGGACATCAGATTGCAAAAACAAAGTGACGTCATAACAACTGGGTGGCGGAGTTATACAGACAATCCTATGCATACGGACTATGTCGTTGGCACGCCACGTCCATGACCCCAACGAATCACCTACGAATGTGACGACAATTGTCGTAGAAAAAAAAAAAGACTGATAATAACAAAAAAAAACAAAAACAAAAAAGAGACAGGAATAGGGTGGCAGTCATGCGGGATATCGTCGGCTCCGCTCCCAACATGCATGCAAATAAGGGCGGGGCGGATGAGAACGGAAAAACAAACAAAAAGAAATACATGGTCATGCCACCGCGACAGCCGTAGCCGGTACAGGTGTGGTCGATTGTGATGGCGGTACAGCAGGGGTTTCTGCCAGCTTATTGAATATCTGCAAGTCACATCAGCCACATTTTGATTGGCAATGTTCCATGTTACGCACCTTTACAAAGACGGGTGCTGACTGACCACCACTAACCGCCCACTTGCCATCAATAATCGTGAATGGCACCCCGGTCACGCCCTTCGCACGCGCCTCGGCTACCTGGTTGTTGACCTTCTCCAGGCACTCGTCTGAATCCAGGAAGTTCAGTGCCTAAGTAAACAGGTGTTAAACTCAGCGACGTTCGATTCTTCCACACAGCAAATGAAATGGAGGATTCCTGGCAGGAACGCTTACCTCGACTTTTGACATCACGCCAGACTGTTCCGCTAAATCTGCAAGAACCTGGGCGTCGTTGATGTCGAGGTCATCTTCGCAATACGCGCGGAAGATGAGGGTGATCAAAGTAGATTGTGCCGCGTGACCACTGATTTCGTACGCCTTGGAGACCAGTCGGTGAGCCTGGAGCGTCATACTAGTGGGACCGGCGAATGAACTGGTAGAAGAAGGGCGTGAGCATGTGCGTGCGTTAGGTGTCAGATGGGAAGCCTAGTCAACCTTGACAAGGGATGGGGAGGTACGAAAGACGACCATGACGACTCACAAATTGATGCCCACGGCTTCGCCCCGTTCCGTTGCCATGACTTTGCATGCTTCCCATCTTTCTCGACCAATCTTCTTTCCGACAAACTCGTTCTTGCTCACAGGCTCGGCGGGGAGGTTGGGATGAAGTAAGAACGGTCGGTACTCGATTTCGAAGGCCACAGGAAGGTTCGCGCATTGCGCGATGGCGGTCTGGAGCTCGCGGTGACCGATGAAACACCACGGACAGCCCTAGAAAGGAAAGGGTAAGAGAAGCGTTTGGGCAAGAATTAGGGAAGCGCGGTGGGGCGTTCAGCTGACTCACAAAATCCGAGATGACGATGAGTTTAACTAGACGCTTGGACATTGAGGGTGATTGAGATACGGAGATGGGTGAGGGAAGGGAGTGGGGGAGTGTGGAGGAGGGAGGGGAGGAGTCGGGTGTTTAAAGTAAACGGGGGAGGGAGAGCAGCTGAGTGAGAAAAGAGAAGGAAAAATGGAATATATGAGTAGCATGTTAATAATACGGAGACAAAGTCACAGGAGGATCTGGGAATTACCATACTGGACGAGCGGTCGAGAAAAGATTACTGAGCACTTCTGTCACACCCCCTGCGATCGCTCCAATAGATCTCCTTCGGTCCCCTTTCTCCATTCGATCGTTCCCAATGCCCAGACTCGTAGAGATTACTTGAATCTGGACTAGCTACCGTACCGTCAGTACTTTAGCCATGTACAGTGTCTAATCAATCTTGTCGTACAAGTGTAAACCGTCCTTGTCAGCTTCCTCTCTTCAATCAGCAACCGGATCTGCTTACTCGATCACTTCCGTGTAATGTCCAGTCACGGAGTCCCGCCACGGAAAAAATACCGTATCCATCGGAGGAAATAAATACCCTACAACTCAATGCTCGACCCTCAACAACCGCGGTTCCTCCATTGCCGTGGGCGTGCAGGGCGTGCATGCTCAGTCAGTCGGCTGTACCCGCGGCCTTCTTCCGCACTGCCTTCCCCTCTTTGGCTCCTGCGCGTCTCTTCTTCTACCGCCCCTTGACAATCAAATTCCCACTCTATCACGCCAAGTACAATCCGACAGTCAGCCAAACCGGGTCCCCAAGTCTTGCCGTGCCGATCCGACAATCGTCTCGCTGCACATCCCTCGGAATGTAGTTCGCCCTACGACTTCCCATTCTCTTGCTTTTCTCCTGCTTGACAGTTCATGCACTCCATTCCACCGATCAGACTCGGCTGCCATTCTGGAGACATACCCGAGGATTGTGAGGGTCGGCGCACAATCATTACTGTATGTGGGACGGTATCCTAGTGCCTTCTTTTTTCAGAATAAACTTGCCTTGAAGCAAAGGACTTACCTGGTTCCATTGTGTTGTCTTGAGTGACGCCGGAAGGGAAGATGAAACTGGGCGTCGTATTCCCCAAGCGGATCCGTTTGCACCCATTTTCTCCTCCAACACGCAGGTTTTTGACGCGCTGATCCTCTCCGGGGTTAAGTGTGATTGTACCGTGATATCGTATCCCATTGGACCTGCAGCTCGAGCTAGCATTCCTCCTAGGCCCAGCTTACTGCGTTATCCCAGTCTTTTCACCTCGTCAATATTCACCAGACATCAACCGGAGTTCGTCCAGGATGTACACTATCGGATGTTTTCACTTTCGGTGAATCTTTGCCTTGCCAGACTGTAGTCTTACCCATCCGCACCCAGTTCTGGCACTCTTGTCCTCGACGGTCGTGAACAAGGGCAGTTGGACCAAACGTCATCTCGATGACAACAAACGATAAGATTTGTCACGTTTCGCACTCCACGCGTAAGCTGCAAGTACAGTATACAGTAGTTAGTGGGCTTGCCCGCTAAAAATACTTGCCCGCTTACAGTAATCCGCCCTGTTAACTATACGGTAGTATTTGTGCCAGCTCCCGGTAGACCAACATTGGCACCAATTTGAACTGCCTTGCTTTTGTGACCGGCCCGGTCAGGTCGTTCGCATCTTCAAGTGGCATGGATCGGACGAACGAAATGAAAGAGACCAGACATGCAAGACGTGCAAGCCTCCGAACGCGAGGGGCTACAAGCTGCAGCAATGGTGGGCGGGGCCTCAGTCAGGGAGGATTCAGATGTTTAACCAAAGCAACCCGAATCTGTGATGTCGTTCTCAGTAACGCCACAATGTCCGGAAACCCTTGGATCCGGGATCCAGCCGCGCAGCGACAGATGCCTAGAACTCGGAAGGGAGCCATAGGCGTTCTGACGACGAAAGATTTGGTCTCGCCTTTCTCGATAATGCCTTTCCGCTACCCACTGGGCCTACCGAAGCCAAGGTCTGCGCTAAGAAGACTTGCCTTTTCCCTGCAGATGAAGAGGGAGGTTTAACAATCGGACTATGAATCTCGGACGAGGCGCAAATGGTCAGGGTTGATTTAGGTCGCTCGTGCGCAGTCAAACGGCGAGTGGGGTGACTCCCGCCGCCAGCTGCGGATTGGTCAGTGGCGGCTCGGCAAATCCCAGCGCCATCCAGCTAACCTAGAAAGTTGAGACGTTGAAGCCGTTGGGCTTAGCAAGGCTTTGTGTTCAAAGTACAACGGAAAAAACCAAGAGGGCCTGGGGCCCCAAACCAACTACAGTAATCTAGTAAAAACAAAAGTTAAGGAGGTGGATGGCCCGGGGGTCACTATGGGGTCAATTGGATGAGGTGGCCCGAGGGCCGAGGCCGGGCCGATGAGGACCGCTAGTCGTCTGCTTCATCCTACATTGTTGTCCACAAATGTCCCTTCGTATCTTGAAAGTGTCCGTTACTCAGACAGGAAAGGTGTAAAGGGTTACGCCTTAATTTTGTTCTTCCTGTGAGTGGAGTCGCACGGGTCGATGTATTAGTGCGAAAACTACTAGTCAAGTCTTTCCGGGAATGTTGCCCTTATTCCTTGTTATGCATCGGCTAGTACCATTGTATTTTATTAGTTATTTCCGAGTCCTTTATATCCCGGGCACACATCTCGCGTGCACGGACATACAGACATTCGAGGGCAGATAGGTAGTCAGAAAAGGGTACAGTGAAGGTCGGGCCGCAAAAGAGAAAAAAAAAACTTGAACAGACGACAGGTTGTTTGTGAGGTTTAAGGCCTTGCGGCTGGTGGTAAAGGTCCCGTGATGGTGTAACGAGGATGGTCAGCACTCGTGTGGCCTTCTCCCAGGTTAGCGACTGGTCAATCCGGCCACAGCGGGGATCTTTGAGCGATCGGCTTGATAGTTACTCAGTTGCGGCAATGGGGCCTGACGTATTTATGAGTGCGGTCCATTTGGGTAGATAGCCTTTTCGGAGTAGAGAAGGCGTGTGGGTATGAAAATAGCCCTCTGCCAGTGGGAACGGTAGAGGGGGCAGTGGTCGATGATGTGATCAAGGGTGTGCCAGTCTCCACCGCAGGAGAAGTTCTGGTCGAAGGCGGTTATGTCCGGACGGAAGCGGGCAGCGTGTTGGACGTGTTGGGCGTGCCAGTATCCGATTGCTGTGGAGGCGTGTTGGGAGTGTCCTTTATGGCGGCCCTCCAGAGAGGGTGGTGCTTTTCGTCGGGCGGTTAGTCCATGGAACCAATGCCTGGAGGCGTAAAAAGTCCGGCGTCCCGAGACCCGTTACCTACCGAGTCAAAAATCAGCCAACGTAGAAAACGAAGAAACAGAGGTTTCGCAGGACGAACAGGATCCCACCCAGCGACAGCGGAGAATCCGTCAGTACCACAGCCCGGGTTAGACCCAGATGTGATATCGTTAAAACTTGAAGGGCCTAGGCCGTACAGCCAGGGATTGAGGAAACCTAGTGGGCCCCTACCCATTGAAAGCAAGTAATCGTTAAGCAGTGAGATTATGGCCGCCACGGTCTGTACATTGGCGATCAACTGGGTGCCCGAGGCAGAGCGGAGGGAGGTAGGAAGACGCACAGGTACTGCGCAGCTTGTGCCGTCCGCTACGAAGGCTTCGTTGCCTTCGATAATACGGATATTGAGCGCCTGAGCGGCGAGATCGGGGATGCCACGGCCGGCCGCGCTACACAACGCACGAAAGTTAGAAAGGATAAATAGGTCAGGTCGGGCCACGGTAGAAAGCGCACTTGTAAAGGCCAGTATACTGGCTGCCGAGCTTCTCCAGGAAGACCGGTACATCATAGTTCTGGTATTTCGGCCGCGGAAAATGGATAGAGAAGCCGCCTCCAGAGAGCTCCGCCGCGACCTCGGGGTTGTCCGTCGTGCCGCCCACGCTGGTTACATAGGGGCCTGCAAAACCGTGAGCGACCTGTGCCCGTGACGGCGTGCCGCCTCCAAAAAAAAAAAAAACGATACATACAGGATGCAGGGAAATCGGGGGAAAACTGGACTTTTCCAGAGCCGTCCTTGGCGATGCAGTTCTCACCTTGGCCTACGCCACCGTTGCCACTCGCGACGATGACGCTGACGCCACGGGCGCCGAGTTCGGAGAACAGGTCGCACAGTTTCTTCGCATACTGCAGCGGGACACCTTTCTCGATGAAACCATACGAAATGGAGATCGTCTGCGGGACGACCTCCTGGTGGAGCACAAACTTGAGCCACTCCAGCCACTCGTCGCCCGTGGCTGGTTCGTTAGTGCCAAGGTCAAGCTTCATTTCTCCGCCGGTGCTGTAGAAGATGAGGGGGGTCGGGTATGCCATGGCCTGCGCGTACTGCACGTTTTGGTTCGCCTCCGACCCGGGTTTGTCCGGGTCGTTCCCACCGCCGTTGACCTGCACGACCCTGAACGTCGGATCTATCGCATCTGTGCGACATTGTTTCATGAACGCCGTCAAATCAGCTGGGCTCGCATAATCGCCCATGAAGCCTGCAACCGCGAGCACATTCTTGTCCGTTGCGGCCGGCACATAGGTAGCCGTCCTGTACAGCGAGCGCAGTTCCGATGGCATAACTTCGTGACCATCGCGACTCCGCAGCACCGTCCTCGACGCCATATCCCTAGTTGCTTCGAGGGGGCGCCTCCGTGGTGTCTGCGGTCGAGTGCGCATGGAGGCAAAATACGTCGTCGGAACGACGGTTTGCACGTGTGTGTGCAGCACCGCGGGGAGTGCATAACCGACCGTGCGGAGAATAATGGTGTCATTTGTCCCCGTGGGTCGGTAGAGCTGGTACGATGCCCCGAGCATTTCATTGGCCTTAGACACGGGCACGCCGGTCAGCGTCAGCCAGCTGCCACCGTGTGTCAATGAGATAGTTGAGGATGGTACACCATGGTATTCAAGCCAGGAATTAACGAGCTCGAGGGTTTCTGTGTGCGGCGCGACGAGCTGGGCGACCTGTTCCCTGGAGAGGTGCGCACCATATCTGCAACGGAGCAGCAGCATTGTAAGTACATCATCATCATGTGTGGAGAGGTATTGGAGAGGACGTGCTTTGGACTCTTGGGGTCACTGACCTCGTAGAGAGCGTCGATCAAAGCATTCTCGTGGTAAGGCTTGAGCGCAAAGTGGAGATCGATGGTGGTGCCAGCAGAAGGATGACCGAGGGACTGCCAGTTTGGTGGGACGGCACTCCAGGTGTGCTTGACAAGTAGGTCATCCCAAGATGGTATGAGAGGCTTTGCTATGTTGGCGAAGGGCACGACGGCGAGGACAGAGATGACAGAGAGCTGGTGGCAGTGCATGATTTGAGGGTCACCGGGTTATGAAGGCCAGAGGTGCAGAGGTGCAGAGAGCGCGCAAAAGAACACTGAGAGCATGGGAAGCAGAGGTTTTATCGTGCGTCTCGTAGTCAAACGGAGATAAGAGCGTGATGTGACTCCGCGGCCGTCGGTTGAAACTTGCCCGTGGACTGAGCATACTCTCTGGGTGACTTCCCGTAGGATCTAGAGACTCTAGATACAGCAGTTATAACACCCAATCCTATCCTAACCTAAGCGGATCCTAAATAACTCCGAATAGATGTAGGTTAGGAAAATGTAGGACGTAGGCTTATGGGAAGTCACCCACTGAGTATTCATAGCACCTGTCACCTCACGGCGACCACTTTAAGGATACAGGCGCCAATAGGCGCTCAGGCCTCAGGCTCCACTCGCAAGACCAACCTCGTTACCATGACCGTGGATAACGAGAGGACGAATCTGTCACCAGAAAATCAGTCGAGGTCACATCCGTACATGTCAAGGCGCGGGGCATACGAGACTGCAACAAGGTAATATTGTCTCATGACGCGGCTTAGCAACGATGAACATCTTGGTGACGATGCCCAAATTTCTTTCCCTGACTGTAGTAATTATTAAATGGATTTATAAATTCTACTTATCGTTTTCAAAGCAAGGCGCTGGAGGCCGTGAATGAGGAAGGGGATAGTAGGGATGATTCTGGATGTTGGTACGGTGGCGATGATAGGAGAGCGAAGTTGGAGGAGTTAACCGAGGCTGAGTTGACAATAGCAATAACTCTGGGGGAGTGTAGGTAGAGATTCTGTGGAGGGAGATGATCACCGTGGAGATGCAAGATGTATGTGCCAGTGGCCGTAGGTGAAGAAGATCCCGTGCGCTACTGCTGCGGTACTGCAGAACACACACGCACGTTGTTCAAGACAAACACACAACGCAGACAAAGAAATTGGGAATAGGGCACGCCGAAGACGTAGCAGTACCACTTGTAGAAGGGCACCACATAATCGAGAAACCGACGCGGATAATTCTTTCGAGGATAATTCTTTCGAGATACCTATTCCATAACCCCTATTTTGTACAATAGCCCAATTTCTCGAGAATTTCCGTCGACTTAACTACCGCTCTTGGGTTTTGAATGTCCGTATGTCTGCTAAGAAAGGGTGTTATAAATACCGCTGTACTTTATCTGGCGGACCCTCCTGACCCTCTGCCAGACTATTAATAATCTTCTAAACGGACCCAGTGGAAAGGCGTGTGAGCTCGGGGTGCATGTCCGAGGAGACAACGTTCCTATTTTTATACTTATCTACGGGGGGGACAGGTCTCTCCAAGGATTGGTGTGCTCCCCATTAAGCATATCCGCATGGATACAGGGCGAATGGGGCCACGACCATACACTTCTGGTTCGGTCGTTCGGTGATCTACCAGCACGCACCGACCACCGTTTTCTATGTGACCATTAACAGGCAGCTATTAAATGCGGAAATGCGGGTTCACACACCAACTCAAATAGGGCCTCACCCAACGGGATTAAGACAGGTGGTCGTGAAGCAGGTAGCTAATCAGATCACCCCTATCATTTCCTGTGCTAGCGATCAACACGTTAAGCAGGATATTCCTAGGAGACAGAGCACCCATGTGTCACCGTTTGGGGCTTGCCGTGGCGCGTGAGTAATTTATCTCGGTGAGGAGCTTCGGGCTCAGTAAGCCACACATCGCGCTTTCCTCGCGGCGTGATGAATGAACATTCCATCCTACCTCTACAGGATCACAACACCCGATCTGAAGAACTGGGATAAGCGCAAAATCGTGCACAGCAAACACGAGGCCAACTAGTAGTTTTTGTTTATGACAAATTTCGGTAAAGCGATGGTGCCTCCAGTTTAGATCGCGGCTACTAGTCGTAAGTAATCCGTGTGCACGCCACCACGTTGCGTGGAATTTACGTGGCACATGGCATAGCGACAAGCGATACAGTGAATCCATCTAGTCTTGAAACATGGAAGGAGGTTCGGGCTTGATGGGTGCTTCTAGCTCGTGTCGGGTAGCTGATCGTGAAGGCCGAACAGCTCGGAAGGAGGCACCGCAACGAGATCGTAGCGGTGGGTGTGGTATGTAAAACAGATGGAGATACTGTATCTGAAATGACTGATCACTCTGGAGTGTCCACCTTACCGCCTACCTAACACAATGATCGGTGTTTTGGGTCAGGAGCGCCCCAAAGCGCCTCATGGCTATGGTTAGCGGGCACACTCTTACCCTTAAGCATCAACGGAATTTGGATGGCTCATGAGACCGGAAGCTCGATGTAATTCCGCGAGGTACTGCATTCAGTAGTCGGCTTTCAGGTCAATGACACCGCACAGAAGTACTGAGTGGTTTCCCCTAGATCGGACACCACCAGAACCCCCACGACTCACGAAAAGCGGGCGGCAGGAGATCGGCATGTATACCGAATACCAGATGTGTCGCACGGGAGGAACATCTCAGAGTCAGGGAGGCGTGGCCAACCGTAGGCTGCTATTCAAAGATTTGAATTGAGATAAGCAGCAGCATCACAAGATAGGAGTGAACAAGATCGTCAGTGAGAATGAGGGATGCTGCTTGCTATATCAACTCGACTGGTTAGATCGCCACACGTGTGTAAAGCCCGCACTAGACCAGCATGCATCATGCCCGACATCGCACAAGGGGTGTGAAACTGTTAGGCGCATCAGCATGTGTCACGGGCGTGGGACAAATAAACTGAGTTGGGCTTGTTGACCGTATCCGAGAGTTACGGCTGTACTCGGTTCTTGGCTTCATCCTCGTCCATCGGCGTCTCCTCTTCTTCTCTCTTTCCCCACCTTTATCCATCCCCTTTCCCCTTCCCACTTCATGATGACAACTCCACATGTAATAGCCTCTTCCTCAACTCATACTTCTCAACCCGCAACCACGACTGGCGTTGTCGGTAACCACTTCCGTGTTGGGAAGAAGATTGGGGAGGGTTCGTTCGGGGTCGTTTTCGAAGGTTTATATTTTTTCTTCCGCTTCCCCAGATCCCCTTCCTTACCCTCTACCCTCAGGTTCCAACCTTCTCACCAATCATCCCGTCGCCATCAAGTTTGTATGTTGCCCTTACCCTGAGCGTAATCCCACTCTAAGCTCTGAACATCGATCAGGAACCACGCAAGTCAGATGCACCCCAACTGCGCGATGAGTACCGTTCATACCGCACCCTGAACGGCACCCGTATGTTCCCCCCCCCCTTCCCCGGGTGCATCTTGTTAATTGCATCACTTGATATCGCTTTTTTTTTTTCTCGCCTGGTCTACAGTCGGCGTTCCCCAGGTGCATCACTTCGGCCAGGAGGGATTGCACAACGTCCTCGCGATCGATCTCCTGGGTCCCAATCTCGAGGATTTATTCGACATGTGTGGTCGGAAATTTTCTATCAAGACAGTTTGCTTGGCTGCGAGGCAAATGGTGAGCTGTCACCTCCAATGGCCGATCCCCTCGATCGTCGCTCTCTCGGCCGTTGTTCTGAGTTATTCGCTCCCGTGTTAGGTTACCAGAATTCAATCTGTCCATGACAAGTCCCTCATTTATCGCGACATCAAACCAGACAACTTCCTCATAGGGGTGCCTGGAACGAAGAATGCCAATGTCATTCATTTAATCGGTTGGTTTTTTTTTTGAAAATCACTTCTCTCCTGCGCACAGTTGGCGCGCACAGCCCTTTCTGTATTACCCTGCCCACTTGGCTCCGTGGGGATGTGGTTTGATAGCTGGAAATCGTTTCCGCGTTACTGAGGATGGCGATGAAGCACCTTGAGGCTACACGCGTGGCGATGTGCCTTGTGCTCTTGACAAGATACTGACGTAATGATTTCCCTTCTTTTAGATTTCGGCATGGCCAAGCACTATCGTGATCCTAAAACCAAGGTTCACATTCCGTATCGTGAACGAAAGTCTCTCTCTGGAACAGCCCGATACATGTCCATCAATACGCACTTGGGTCGTGAGCAATCGCGACGAGATGATCTTGAGTCTCTTGGTCACGTGTTCATGTATTTCCTTCGGGGTGGCCTTCCGTGGCAAGGATTGCGCGCCGCAACGAATAAGCAAAAATACGAGAAGATCGGGGAAAAGAAACAAAGCACCGCGATTGCCGAACTTTGCGATGGATTCCCGGGTGAGGCACCATTTTGGGGCAGATGGCCCATTGACTGAGATCATTCCTCAGAGGAATTTGCGATTTATATGAACTACGTCCGGAAACTCGGCTTTGAAGAGAATCCGGACTATGACTTTCTCCGGGAACTCTTCTCCAAGGTGCTCAAGACTACTGGTGATCAGGATGACGGTGTCTACGACTGGATGCTGTTGAATAACAACAAGGGTTGGGAAGCGGGTCATGTATGCTCCGTACTTTCCTTCTACTGGCGGCAAATCCATTCATTAAAACGTTTAGACGCCTTCGCAAATCCTCGCGCAAGCTCATGCAAATGCTAGTAGCCCACAAACCCCACAACGCGAACCGCGCGAGCACAGGTCGCGCGATCACCGGCGAGGTTCGCGACAGGTTTTGCAAGAAGGGAACCCACTTGTCTCCCCCAACCCAGTACATCTTAAGATCTCTGCTCGTAGACCCGCAGGTGAGACACCGCGTGGAACTACTCGCGACGCTAGTGGGCTGGCTGTTGCACCATCGAGTCGGCGGGCAAGCCAACAACAACTCTCGACTGCCGAGATACGCCCACGCGAGCCATCCACTGGAGTCTCCGGTGTACATCCCTACGCCGTTGCGCCTTCTACAAGTGCGTTCCGCGGGAGTCCATACGGCAACGGCATTACGGGAGTGCCCGGCCTCCGCCCTGAGAGCGGGATTGCTGCGGCTGGTTCAACGGGCGCACTCAATGGCACCGCGAATGGAGCGGCGAACTCTGATTCGTTTATGTACGGTAGCACAGCCAAACGGGCTGAAGAGGCGGCGGCAGCCGCTGCACGCGAGGGCCGTGCCAATAGCATGGCGGTGTATGACCGTGGGCAGCTGTCGCGCGGCGGTGTTGATCATGACGATGAGCATGGTCGCCGCCGTGGCCTATTCACTTTCTTATGCTGCCGCTGACAGGCAATACTTTCCCTGCGTCAATCCTGACGCGTTCATTGTGAGTATCTGTGCAGTTGGGTCGTTGATCAAGATACTGATTGTGACTCTTCCTTTGTTAGCCTTCGCACCCTTCGACCGTTCACGATTTCGCTACGACGTTCCTGCAACACTCTTTCATCCATCTCACGCCCTTCCTCGCATTTCCACGAATACACGCACTTCCGACGCTCCAGGTTCTGTTTTCTAGTGTTCTCGGGCCAACAGTCGAATACCTATCATCATTTTATTATCTGGTCGCTATCGCACTATCTCTTCCCACCCAGACATTTTCCAACGGCCCGCTTTACCCTGTTCATCGTGTATTTTTTAGACCCGAACTCGGTCTGGTCGGCTGGCCGACGCGCTGATGCCAGTCTCCCGTTCCATTCCCAACCTGAGACCCATTCTTCCCAGTCTTGTCGTAAATATACCTCATAATCGTATAGCTGCCAGCTGGTACGCTTTCCGTCCACGTGGTAAGGGTTGTGAAAAGCGTGCCAAGTTGGATGGCATCATTGGCAGAGACTGCTCTTGCCTCTCGGGCCCCGGCCGTTCTATCGCTTGGGTGTTTGTTATGTACTCGTGTGTCACTTGAGAATGTGAGAAAATGCGCCACATCGTTTTCCTTGGTCGGTTCTGGCTCGCTGCCACAGACTCAAGGTGGTGCCCAGCCTGAGCGCCATGCCTAGATCAGCGCTGGCTGACTGCTGAGCGCTGGGAATTGATAATTTTACATCATCATTTGCAACCCCCATTCGCTCTCCGGGATCAGCCAAATTACGGAGGGTTACAAACGTTGCTCAGAAGAGCGACTTCATTTCACCCGTACAGTAAGTTACGTTGGCCTTGGCAGATATAGTTCGGACCGGTGATCGAAATCCACAATTAATCATGGGCTTTGAAATTTAAAATTCGAACACGGGGGCAAAACCGCCCCGAACGGTTCCTCATTCCATTCCATTCCAGGTTATCGTTTGTTGCGCCTCGCATGATCAGGGTAGAAAGTGCGGGTGTACAACTTTCAGTCTTTCAAACCGTGATCTGGTACTGTATGTTATGAGGGCGAGTTTTTTTTTGTTTTGCCTTTATTAGCCAAGTGATGGGTGTCTTGGCGAGCTGGGTTTGCTGCGTGCAGTCGGAAGTCTCGGAACACGCTAGTTCTGATTTGGCTCGAGCTTGAGCTAATATCGCGGGAGCAGTAGGAGTGCGCTGGACGCTGAATGTTGAGCAAGTGAAACGGGGGGCTTCGCGGCGCAAGACCACAGCTCGCTCGTATCGAGGCCTGCCGCGCCAGATAACATGCCCGAGGAGGTCTGGAACGATGACAACAAGAGCCGATCAAAGTCCGAGGCCGCTTCTCTTGTTCACCACACCATTGATAACATCTTTTCATGTTCACGATACTAGTCTATTGCGGCATTCCGAGGTGTGCTGGCAGAGCCCATAACCCTCTTGGGGGGTCTTCCGTGTCCTTCACCGACTCGCCGAGGTGATTATACAGTGATAATATTTCATATTTCCCCATGGGGAGCGATTCCAGGGTCTACAATAGGGTTAACGTTTTGCACATAGACGGCGAGGTCCTTCATACAGTAGGCGCCAGCGAATTGCCACGCCTCACGTTGTTGATTTGGGACGAACGGAGAAATGATGAACGAAAGAAGAAACATGCATGGAAAGGACAACTCAATAAAATAAGAAAATCGCCAAGAAACCCCAGTTCAACATTCATCACTTGTACACTTCCACGTGTATCTACTGCCAAATCCCGCCTCTCTAACAGTCGTGTACGCAAAGAAGCCGTTGCTGACGTTGCACCCTCAGTAGACTCTGACTTCAACTATCAAATGGGGCCCGCCCACTCCTCTCCTCTCTGGGGAGGAAGCACACGGCCATGCGCGCGCTTATGCCTACTGCAGAGCGCATTGAGGACCACCGCAGAGCTAGTCGAGCTAGGCACTTACGTTCTCGTGGGCGGACACTTGCCCGCTGCCTGGCGCAGGGTGGAACGGCGCCGCGTTGGGATACGCGCCGATAGGCACGCCGTACTTCAAGTCGGCCGCATTCGGCTCCGAGACGACGTGGAGCGTCCGCGCTGTGTGTTCGTGCTCGTGTTCGTGCGCGGCCCCGACGGGGTTGTGGGTGGCCGACGATGGGGACTTGGTAGTCGTGAGCGAGGGCTGCTGCTGGAGGGCAGCGAAGGGCGAGTAGAAGGTGCGGTGGAGCGGTTGGGAGAGGGTGCGGAGGTGTTTGGTGGCGGTAGCGGCACGAAGTGCGGACATGGGTGTAGTTAGACGGGGATAGGTGAATACTGGAGGGTTGGGTCGTCTGAGGTTTATATAAATGTATTGGTGAACATCGCCAGGCTTGCGTGAGAGACTTGGGGGTCAGAGTAAAGTCGGAGGTTCCGATTGGTTACCACATCGCTTGTTGGGGAATGGCGCAAAGTTGGCACTTTGCTTGACTGGAATTGGCTCCATTAATTCTCGTGCCATTTTATAATATCGTCACCTGATGACCCTCGCTCTCTCGCCATGGCAAATCAACGATCGTCCCGACGATGCCCGACGATGATGACGACACACAAGAATCGTCGTTTCGGCCACACTTTATCGTCCTGGCTTGGTTGGCCCAGGTGGGAATTCCATATCATGACGTAATCTTTGCCATACACTGCATCAGCAAAAAAGACAAAAAATTTTAAGTGCTTATAAGCCATTGTATTGGCCACAAGTCATGTAAGCCTGGCTGGAATTATAAGATCTTATCGAGTCATGTCGTTTTGGCAATTCACCATAACAAGCACAATTGTTCTGGAGATTTGTAATCGCTTTCAATGGTTACCGGAAAATGTGATTATTTTTGAAGATTCTAAGCACTGATGACGGGTTCTGTGTACTGTAAGTACTTTCAGGTGTTGTGCATGTTTATGTGCAATTTTTGCTGTTTCTGTTAGCTGTAATCACTGTCGAGGATCATATGTGTATTGCAGTTCTCAAGCATTTTCACAAGCATTTTTTTAGTTTTTAATCGACTTTATGGGCATCACTTAAATCTATCATTGTAATCGCTTCCAACAGATTTTCTCTCTTCTAAGTGCTCTTCTGGGTAGCACGCACACGCTTCAATTATAAACACATATACAGTCCATATGTACTTCCCACGCTTTAATGGATGCAAACCGCAAAAAACAATTGTATTCATTTACAGAGCACATGATATCACTGGAGAATAAGACAGTTACTAGCGTTGGCGCTGTAGTAGGAAGACATGAGTATTTGCCACTCTAGTTATGGAACAAACTCACAGAGGTTGTTTTTGATCGTTTGGACTTCCTCTGAGGAGACCTCCGTCCATTTTGATGCCTCCCCTCACTAGCACTGTCGTTGTCTTGGTCATTGTCGTCTTCGTGTTGAACTGACTCCCATTGCTGGCTGCTCCGTTTTTGAGACTGTCGTGCAGGCAACACCCCTGGATCGTCGTGGTCACCTTCATGTTGGCTTGCCACCCACTGGACACTCTGCTTCCGAGATTGCAGCGCAGGCAACCCCCCTTGATCATGTTCCTCACCACTGTCATCACCGTCTCCACCAGGGGTTCCACGGGCCAATGGTGTTCTGCGGCAGGATGGTGGAGACGCTTCATTGTCACTGGGCTCATTGTCCAGTGGATCTGTCAACGGTGTCACTTCTCGGTCTGATAGGGTCATCAAGTGTCAATCACCACTTGCACAATTTAGCAGCGTACTCACACGGCTTGATGGCTGCTCTCTCAGCAGCAGCTGCTAGCAACTCATCAGTACGGCGATCTGCTGCCTGGGCCATTGCTTTGGCTAGTATGCCATCAGAGGCATCAGCTTCGGTTGACCTAAATGAAGCAAGGCCATCTCTGTGACCGAAGATCTGCCTGTGTATGAAGTATAGTGAGACGCTTCTCCACACTGGTGACATCCACTCACTCGTTCCACCAGCTGAGGGTCTCCTTTCCCCAATTTCTGTCCACCTCAAAGACCTTGAGCAAAGTCTCGAAGAACACTTCATAGCTGAAGGCACCGTCGTTTCCGGTCCATGTTTGCTGTTCACTCAACGCAAAACGGGCCTATCCCATAGTCAGATTCGAAACAAATGGGGCCATTATCTTTTACTTACCTGAACTGCCGAATACGCAATCATCGGAACTGTGACAGTCAGTAACCCATAAATACCGGCCATCCCAGTTCGCGTGGGAGTTTGAATCATTGAGGGACCACGTATGCTACCCCTTGGCCCAGTAAATATTGCACGGAAACACTGAAACATATGTTAGTTCCAGCTATACAATGTCCAAGGATGACGCACGAAGACAAGGAATTTGCCTCGCAAGAATCCTTGAAGGACATGTTTGGGATTGTAGTCGTCCGGGTCTTCGTATAAGAAGGCCGGTGAACGGTGGGCTGTCACCTTGTATCTCGCGTCACCTTTCACCCTTTCTCTCATACTGCACATGGTCACTCGAATTCGAAGATTGTGTTTTGCGTGTACTCACCAAATAGGATCCCTGTCATATTCCTTAATATACTCCACCGGTATGAGCAGTCGTCCGAGTTTATTGTGATTGAATCCACGATCCATCTTCGAATCTCCATCCAACCCAATTTGAGTGCCCACAGTTTCACTGGCAAACCTTCCGGCAAGTTCTTTAAGTCGATGGGCATCACTTGATCGCGCTGATCGCATGCCTTTTTTGAGCTGTCATACATTCAGGTACATACGCAGATACAAACCAAAATCCTTACCGCTATCGAAACAAATTTTATGTCTCCTTGCCTTAAGCGTGTCTCCAGTTCAGGGCAGAAGGTCATGACTGCCACAGACCAAGTCCCGTATCGAGACTTTGTTCGGTCATCCCTATGTTCCTGCTTTAGGCATTGAACACTGTATGCACCTTTTCGCCACTTACATATGAATTCGCCTCAGAGCATCTCCCGGTGCCACCTGCTCTTCCGCGATGGACACGAGATTCTTAATTGACACAGAAATGTGGAGACACCGCATAATATATTGCCCAGTTTGCGCAATGGGGCAGGGTTGTCGCTTATCACAGCTGAGAGCACGCGTCAATACCAGGAGTGTTATAATAAGAATCACTTAACTTTGATGGCTGTTTGTTTGTTCGGCCGCGCAGCCCATTGTCGTTGCTGGTATCTTCTATGGGCTCCCCCCGTGTGATTGATCTATGGTCATGGTATCCATTTCTGTGGGTCAAGCCCAGGGGTGCGCTCATTGGGGAAGGGGAAGAGGATTGTTCAGATGAATACATTGCAATGGAAAAAAAAAAAAAAAAAGATGACGCATCTCAACCCAGTCCTTTTGACGACTCTCAAGAGATCATGTGATCGTGATCTGCACATTGGCCGGTGAAATTGTCTTGCCCAAGAATGGTTGCGCTACTGTTTGATCTGGGGGGTGTAGGATCAGAGCATGTCAATGATATTACGGTTATGTGTCGTAGAGGTGGCTTCAATGCGGGAGAGCACCGCGAAGCAGTGAAAACGGCGTCACTGAGAATCCGTACACATTACAAAGATACAAGTGGTTTGAAAGCGGCAAGATCCTCTTCCTCGAGGGAAAAGTCGCGAGAGTCTGTCTAGTGAGAAGGTAATAACCCAGTCATTTTCTTGACCATACCGACCGCACCAAACGGGGCATTATTGATGACGACTACTTTACAACTGACCACGGGATGCCATGTGGCGTAAGAGACTTGAGGTGAATCGAGATCTGGTGGCAGCGGTGTATCACATTCGCGACTCGGATTACTTCGCCTTCTCGAGGTGAGGATGTGATGTGGATTCTCTTTCCGGCCAACTTTGGGATGGACATAGAGTGGTGGGTAATGTTCGGGCACTGCCGAACACTCTTTTCCTCGTCTGGCTGTCAATGTTCCTACCGATCTTATGGCTCGCGTCGACTCTACTACCAAAGGTGGACCACCCTCAAACAAAAAATCAACATGCCGAGCGCGACACACAGAGGTGAGTACACGACGCCTTTCACAAAGGGCGCCATATTCCTGACACTCCACACCGGAACTAGTTCACAGATTAACAACCCTAAATTGTGGTTATGCAGACGGTAGATACAGTACGACTGTACTAGAAACAATTTTTAAGTAAGCATGCGAGCTTTCAACCGACCATCGACTTCGTAATCCGAACTCTCGGGTTCAGTCGCCGAGCTGTCCAAGTCAATTGGAGATGCGGTGAGTAGATCGTATAAACTTCTTGGCATTGGTGGGAGTTGTACTAACTCCTCTCCTTGATCGTCGACATGATACTGTGGAGTTCCTGTGATCCCGAGTCCAGATCCTCCCGGCTTAGTCCCCGCCTGACGGTTCACGGGACCATTTGCTGGATGGTCCTTGATCGCATTGCGCGGGCGTTCGTGATCCTTCATCCGACCGTCGAGTTCGCAATCCACACTCTCAGGTTCAGTCGCCGAGCTGTCCAAGTCAATGGGCGATGCGGTGAGTACAGCATAAAAACTTCTCGGCATTGGTGGGAGTTGTACTAACTCGTCTCCTTGATCGACAGGCACACGATACTGTTCACATCCACCCGGCTCAGTCCTCGCCTGACGTTTGATGGGGCCGTCCGTTGGATGGTCTTCGGTCGTGTTGCGCGGACGTTTTGTACCAATCATTGGATTGGGTGTGGCTTTGACTCCGTCGACATTGGAGTTGACTGGATTAGGTGCGGGTTTGATTCCGTTGACTGGATTAAGTGCGGGTTTGATTCCGTTGACATGGGAGTCGCGCTCGCGATTACCGGCTGGGGGCAGCGTGATCCCCATCGAAGAGTCGCTGGCAGACATCGTGGCGACGGTTCTACCCTCCTGCGTGGTCCCACAGAAATTGAATGTCTGTGACACACCGGCGTAAGTCCCCTAAACCTTATGGCGCACACAACAACACTTACGACTCTTCCACTTGTCGGAGGAATGAACAGGAACCCCTGCGGGGCCATGCCCATATTCAGGGTGAGTTCAAGGGGGGGATTGGAAGCGGCCATGTGCAGTTGTACAGCCGTAGGACTTAGAAACGATTAAATAGATTGACCATTGGTCGTTGATGACATTTGACAGACGGATGTGTCAAAAGGGGCGAATCAGACAATGTGCGGATCACCGCCCGAAGTGAGACTGGAAGACGACGCAATAATAAGTACCCGTCTCCCGTGCAAGGTTCTGTGCTCACCAGCCAACTCTCAATCAGTCTACTATGCAACACAAGTGTATTGAATGCAACAGAAGCTTTCAATCGAGCGTGTCGCTTGACAAACACAGATGCCGGGGGCCGATGAAAACGACAAGTACGCCTTCGGCGACAGCGAGCCGCCGACGAACAGAACTGAGCCCACCAAGACATCCCAAGCGAGCACGAATCACATCCCGACATGTCGACGAGGGTGCCCCCGCTGAACAAGGACCAGAAGATCATGATCACCCTGGACCAGCCTACAGCCCCCCACCCAGAATGACTCCCCCGCCTGTACGTTCTGCGCGATCAGGCCGCGTTGTCCGTATGCCTCAACGACTCATAGACTATGTGCCCCATGGTGATATGTCCCTTGCCCATGTACCGCCCAGGGAACCCACACCGCCAGAGCACGAGGACCGCACAACTTCCCCACCGATCGCCGCAACGCCTCCACCATTAACGCACCCGCACCCGCACCAAACGCAAACCAACAATCTCGGTGTTTTCAGGAGATACACTCACACGCCAACGTGGCATCCGAAACACGAGGAGAGAATGGATCTCATATGCGATTCCCCGATTCTAGATATTCCACCCCCCCCTATCCCTACAGAGGCCGTACATGAGATATCCGACGATACACCAAACCCGGATCCCTTTGCGCCATTTTCTAACTACAGCACTGCTGTCTTCATGGCGGCATATTTTTCTGGATCGGATACCAAGTCCATGGAACATGCAAATTTACTTGCCGAGGCGATGAACGACCCCAGATTCCGGTTAGACGAATTGAAGGGGTTCAGTGCCCAAAGAGAAAACACGCGCATGGACAAGTATCTCAAGGACGAAGTGCATCCCTTCCAGAGACAAGACGGATGGCAGGAAGCAAGTATCGAAATCCGTCTGCCAATCGAAGGGAGTAGATTCAACACCGAAGACGACGCCCCATCGTTACAGATTCACCAGCTATACCACCGTCGAATTACTGACATTATTAAAGCTGTATGTTCGTCCAAGGCGGCGGAGTCATTTGAATTTACGCCGTATACCATGCACTGGTGTCCCGACTCTGACGATCCACACAAGTACGAGCGAGTATACGCCGATACATACACTTCGGATACAATGATCCAAGCACAAACCGAAGTTGACAACCTTCCTCGGCTGGACGGAGATACGATGGAGCGTGTAGCAATCGGGCTCATGCTAGCTTCGGATTCTGCGCAACTCACGAACTTTGGGACAGCCACAGTGTGGCCCATATACCTCATGTTCGCGAATCAGCCCAAACAAGAGAGGGTAAGACCCTCATGTCGCGCAGTGCATCATCTAGCATATGTACCTTCCGTAAGTCTACCGAATGTCGATTGATTCACGTACATCGCTAACAAGAAATGCAGCTCGGTCAAGATTTTGCCAGTCGATATCAAATAACGATGGGCAAAGCACCATCACCCGACGTCGAACTACATTGCAAGCGAGAGCTCATGCAGGGTGTGTGGAAACACCTCATGAATACTGATTTCGTCGAGGGTTGCACAAACGGCCTCCTCATACGATGCTCCGATGGCGTGGAGCGTAATTTTTTCATTCGCTTGATTTCATACTCGGCCGATTATCCCGAAAAGTGAGTCAAATCCGTTAGAGAATTGTCGCATCACGTGCTCACGAAAGTTAAGAGTACTCCTAGCTACGATCAAAAATCTCGGGCGAGCCCCTTGCCCTCGATGCCTAATACAGATGAAGGAAATTCATGGCGTGGCTACACCATCAGACGTTAGAATCCGCAACCGTCTCCGCATAGACAACGAACGAAGACGTGAACGGGTTGAGAGGGCCCGCAAATTGATATTTGAGAAGGGACACGCAATTTCAAGCGCACAAGTGCAAAAAATTCTTGGGGATCATTCGATGACCCCTACCCGGGTAAGCCTTGATCTCGCCGGGTAGAATCAGACTAATATGTTTACCAGAATGCGTTCTCAGATAAACTTTCCATGGTAGGAAAGGACTACCATGGGCTTTTTGTCGTGGATCTCCTCCACGAGTTTGAGATTGGCATTTGGAAGTCAGTGCTCACGCATCTGATCCGGATGCTGTACGCAATCCCGGGGGGGCACGATCGTGTAGCAATTTTAGACGCCAGGTAAGTTTCGGTCAAAACTCTGTAAAATGCCAAGTACTAATACTTAATATAGATTCCATAGTATCCCGACTTTCGGCCGCGACACAATTCGCAAGTTCCCAGGGAATATCTCAGGACTCCGCAAACTGGCTGCCCGCGACTATGAAGACATTTTACAGGTTCGCAGTCGGTGTCGTGACACTATGAACTCAGACTGATCGACAATAAGTGCTCAATACCAGCCTTTGACGGGCTGTATCAGGAGGAGGACAACAGGAGCATCAACGAGCTCCTTTTTTTGCTCGCCACTTGGCATGCCTACGCCAAACTTCGCCTGCATACGGACACGACATTGGAGATGTTCCAGACGGTAGGAACGACCCTCTGTCAAGCACTCCGACATTTTGCTAGCGTGACATGCCCCCGATATGCAACAAAGGAGCTGCCGCGAGAAGCCAATGCCCGTGTCGCACGTCAACAAAAACGAGCAACACGCGGCAACGCGGAAAGCCACCGCACGGGAAACGCACCCACGGGCAAAGAACGCACAGGCAAGCAGTTCAATATGTCGACCTATAAGATTCACTGTATCCCCGACTACGTACCTGCCATCCGGAAATATGGGACAACGGACTCCTACAGTACTCAAACGGTAATGTAATTTCACTGTTCGCGCTCAAAGCCATCCGCAGCTGATCATTACAGAGCGAGCTCGCACACCGAATATCCAAGATGTGGTATAGGTCGTCGAACAAGAACCGCGACTTTATACGCCAGGTTGCCAATAAGGAGAGCCGCACGCGGTTCTACGCTACAATGTTGGAAGTGTTAGCTCAGGGGCAGAGTCCGTCCACCCCAGCAACTCTCTTTACAAACAGTTGTGAAAGGCCAAGCTCTCGGGACGAAGAAGCTACGCTAAACAACCCAAGCGTCCGTTATCAGATGTCCAAGTCCAGTGCGACCAGCAGAGACCTTACATGGTGGCTTTTAGAAAACCAGGACGACCGTGCCCTACAAGTGAGTCTAGACCCTTGTCCATTGTCCGTCCTAGTGCTGATGCGGGTGTCTAATAAGAATTTTCGACCTCGACTCATTGATCATTTACTGGCACGCATCAAGGGGCAGCCGTATACCGGAGATGAACACGACTTTACAAGTTTGGATCGGGACAACATCGTCATTGATCAGAACCGGATGTACGAACACAAGACAATCAGATTCAAGTCCACTACGTATGATGCACGTAGAATGGAAGAGTCAGCTAATCCCCGTACACACGCAGATATCATTGTCCTGTCACACGAGGACGGCAGTGAAGGAAGGCCAGCGTTCCCGTACTGGCATGCAAGGATCATTGGGATATATCACCTTTTGGTTCGAGAGAGGACTCATGGTGCTACAGGCCTCACACTCCCTTCGCGAATGGACGTCCTGTTTGTCAGATGGTTTGGTCTTGACTCAGACGAAGGACAGAGTGGTTGGCGCGCACGGCAGATGCACAAAGTCGGGTTTCTCCCGGATACTAACGTACATGGGCCCGCGTTTGGGTTTCTAGACCCGAAAGAGGTCATAAGGATGGTGCACCTGATACCAGACTTCTCTTCAATCCGTACCAAGGATCTATTGATCGGGAAATCTATTGCCGATCCGAACCCCCATCCGGATGGGGAGTACCCTGTCTACTATGTTGCAATGTACGTGACAAATGCGTCCTAAACTAGTTACTTATCCCTGTCCTAGGTTTTCTGATAGAGATCTCTTCATGCGATATCGTGGTGGGGGGATAGGTCATTTGGCAACCCGGCACTGCAGCAAGACTCTCCTCATGGACGAACACACATTACCAGCGGAGACAGGTAGTACATTGCCCGTGCCCACTGGGGATCAGGACTGCGAGACCGAAGACGAGGATGAGACAGAGGATGAGGGGGAAGACCGCGGAGGTGAATCAGTGACGGAGACAGACGTCATTACCATAGCTGGGTTTGCACCTCTATGACGATTTTGCTTACAAAACCAAGTACAAAACAGTCATGAGAATAATCCTGAATTATACGCACTTGTGACGGACCACACATATTATCCTCACATTGTGACGCTCATAAATGGACCTGAGAATTGCGAACACTTATTTCCGGGCCAAGATTGACCCATGCCGATTGCGGTCCGGCTACAAATGATTGTTATCGTATAAAATTTTAAGTAAGCATATCCGCTTTCAGCAAGCGCCGAAATTTTTTTCTTTTTTTGCTGATGACTGTACACCGCCGCCAGGGCTTTCCCAAGAGCTGTTAACCCGATGCTTAGTACCAACTGGCGCTGCTCCTTCCGATAAATGGCGTAACTTGCCCTCTCCGTACTTAGCGCATACTGTACTTCTCTTCGGACATTGCCAACCAAGCAATGCGCTCAACTGCCCCGGCAAGACATGACGTCATCTTTTATGCTCGATCCATACTTCCCATGTGTGAACATCGTGTGCAGGCAGAACGCTGGGCTAGATTGTGGGGTGGACGACGTGCCAGGGCCAGATATAATACGCCACTATCGCTGCACTCAAAGTCTCAAAGGTAACGAGAAATACATATTCGCGCCCTGTGCTACGTGGGCTGTACAACTTGATAGGTTGTGTGGCCGCTGCCGATTGTCTGACCCGTGCGTGTGCACACAAGGAAAGGCCGGCCTTTGGTGCTTCCCGCAGGTATATTGGTGGGGTGAGAGGCAGATGACGACGGCTTCCATGAGTACGTGAACCAGACGTGCTAGTCAGGCTAGTCCAATCACAGGTGACCACACGACGAGGAAACGGCAAACTAGCTGCAGTTGTGGGTGTATTAGTACCTACACAAGCCGGTACAGAAATGTGTGAGCCAGGGAGATACAAGTCATCCTGAGTATGATGTAAACCCAAGGAAGGTAACTTACTACCAAATGCTCACACGATTTCCGCATACATATGGAAGGTGCAGTGAGATCAAGTTACTGTGATGTACTGTACTATCCGAATACTGATTCTCACTTGATCACTCCCTATTAGCTGTGACTGAGCGAAACACCAATCTAACTGTATAGTGGCATCGCATCAGGCTTCATATATCCTGTCTGATTTTTGGGGGTGATTGCAAGAAGTCAGCTGATGCTGCACTTTTAGCACAGCCTTTGGTGAACATGTAAAGTTCTGGTTGCAGTTATAAAAGTTGAATTCTCTACTCTTTGCAACCTATTGGATAGAGCAATCACTGGTGACATGGGACAGATGCACACTCCCACTACACTGCTTGTAATTTCATTCATTGTCATTCTGTGTACAGTGATTCCCATCTCCAAAGAGCTTCAAGCCAAAGGGTTGTGTCTATTAGCTTTACACTTCTTGTCTCAAACTAACCTTGTGTCTTGGAGCTGCTGTTGACCAGCCATGACTATACTGGGGGGGTTTCTTCATTAAGGCTTAAAAATGAGTATGCTTAGTTCCAATGCCATCCAGTCACCAGAGTCAACCCTCACATTTGGACAACAGGATCAATGGTATGTGATGTCAAAGTGGGGTGTTGGGTTGGGGAATGAACTAGGGTCCTGTTGCACTTTTTTTTTTTTGACCCATTTATGCTGTATTCCAGGATACATAACAGAGTTACAGACCAGTCACAGTGTGTACCACTACAGTTATGAGAAATGATTATCCATAAAGAGGTGGCCCAAGAAACGTAACAGGTAAATAGTATGAGTCAAGAGAAAGGGTCAAGGGTTGCCTCCTGGGAGTCCTCAGCTGTAGCTCTTTCCCAGGCAACACATCTAGGCAGTTGATGAGATCAGATGCAACTTGGGGTTGATAATGGAAATGAGTGCATCCCATAGGGCATGAATTGAACATTGTCATATCGGATTCTCGCCATAGAATGGACTTCAAAGGTATTGGCACAGCTGTACACAAAATATGAGCAGTTTTTGTGACCATGGCCATAAAATTGTGGCGCAGTGAAATGAGGTTTTCAAAACAATAGGCTGGTATGGAGGGATCACGTCAAAGCAGCTACATCCAGCAATCAAAGCCAAGAGTCAAAGTATGCCAGTGTCATTGCTGCAATGTGCTGCAATGTATGCACTGTTCATCTGAGTTGGGATTACTGTCTTTGGGTCTTATGATAACTTTGGTGTGCATTTTCTTGGCTGTAGGTATTACATGTAATGTCTACCATGGACGTTTGCCTGACTTAGGCTTCTGCTCTGGTGGCAATCCTTGAAAGGACATAGTTCCAGTTGACAGGGGAGTCGGCATAGAAGGCTGGATGAGGTTGAAGGCTTTTGTCTCTCCTGAAGTATGTGTGGATGTCTTCAAGTAAGACGATTCCCAGGGGGACCTCAGTGATGTACTTAGCATTGCTCCAAGATGTTACGTCTACCACGGACGTTTGCCTGACTTAGGCTTCTTGCTTGGTGGCGATCCGTACACGTCGATAGTTGTGGTTGGCGAAGGTACTTGCGTAGAAAGCTGGATGAGGCTGTAGACTTTCGTCTCGTCCAAAGTACGCGTGGAGGTCTTCTAGCTGTGGTACTCCTGTTGGGATGTGGTCGATGTACTGAGCGTGAGCCCACGTTGTGCTATCGATGATGTAGAAGGAGTGATAGGGGGACGCTACTCGATCGTTGCGGTATAGGAAGACTTGGTATGCTGCGATGTCGGCGGGGTATTCCACTGATCCACGAAGGGACAGTCAGAGGGTAAGTCACGGGGATCCCTGGTCTTAGGGGATATGCCGGACACTCACTTAAGAGGGGAAACCTCTTAGTAAAGACGAGTAGATGGTGGTGGTATTGGAAGAAGACCAAGATGCCGTTCTTGGTCTTCGCACTAGTCTACTTATACAGTTACGCGCGGGCTTTGAAGCGCCGCTTGAATGTTAACTAGCCAATAGCGTAAGTACCGTGAACCCTAGTACCGCTATCCTAGTTATGAGTCACTACGAGTCATTCTTAGATCCGAACTCTTATCATACAATCGCATGCGCCGGAGCTTACCCGACTGACTGATCACACAAGTCCATGACGATATACTGCTGACGGCGATGTCATAGTCGACGGTCAGTGTCCACTTCCCGGCCCGAGGCGCCGATCGATCCGAACCGTAACATCACCCCCTTCTTATGGTCGAGCCCCAGCTCGACCCCGCTGGACTGCCTCCCTCCGCTCCGCGACTTGCTGTCCCGCCTCCAGGCCCGGTCGGTAGGAGTCCCATTCCGCTTCAATGCGCGTGATCGCATTGGCCCGCTGCAAGCGGAGCACGCACTCCCGACGTACCCTGGCAACCTTGTCCAACTCCTCGGTGAGTCTTGCCAACTCCGCCTCCTTCGCCTCCACTCCCGCTTGGGCGCAACGGTATCGGTGGACTTCTGCCGTCAACGTGAGGTCCTTCATGCCCGTGAGGGCGCGGTCCACCGATTCCCGCATGATGCTGCGCTGATCTAAGAAGATCAGGTCGTCGTCGCAGTACGCGGTGTCTCGGGGGTAGTCGTAGTTGGGGGCGGCGTGCACCGGCTTTCCATACTGCTGATCGCTGCCTCTCCTGTAGGCGAGGACGAACGGGTCCGCCGTAAGGATGAGCTGCGTATAGCGAGCTGGGTGCAGCCGGTCCTGAGCATCGCGGATCTGGAAAGGGATATAATGTACTCCCCTGTTGTGTCTGAACCCGAGGGGTGGAGGAGTCTCCACTTGGCGTCTGGAAATCGGACTGTGTTCTTCCGCACGATAGATGCGGACCTGGGGTCGAGGAGCTTTCGGCATACGGATAGGCTCTCCGTCCGTGGTGCATAGCGGAGGGGTTTCGTTGTGCGTGGTGGTAAGGTGGTTGCCGTAGACGAGGTGTTGGTGTAGAGGGCAATGTTCCTCTGATAGGTACCGGTCGAAGTCCCGGTCCTCTTGAATCGGAGTTTCGTCCGTATCGGGTTCCGCGGACGTTGACATGTGGGTCGGCGAAGGATCTCGTGAACCAACTCTTGTAGTGGTTGGTGAAGGAAGGAGGGATGGTAAGGGGGTAGGTGGACGACTGTCTCCGTTGTGAATGGACTGGGGAAGCGACAGGGGTGATGATGGCGCGTTCTGAACGATGAGGGTAGGTTGTACTGAGATTGGGAGTAGGTCGTCGAGGACATAGTGTACTTGGACTGGGGATGAGGACATGAGTGAGTGGGAGAGTGGGCGAAGGAGATGGGGACGTCTCTTGGGATTTCCCTGCGCTTATATGTACTTCTCTAGCGGGGTTTGAACGTTTGAATTCCCGAATTGCTTCATCAGCGAATACGTCATCCTTGGAGACCCACTGGTTGTCCGAGTCCGGGTATCCGCGCCATTTGACCAAATACTGTAATTTCCTTGTCCTGCCGAATCGCCGGGAGTCTAGAATCTTCTCGACCTCGTATTCTTCCTCGCCATCGATTAGATCCGGTGGTGGGCGCTGATAATTTGGTCCGTGTGTGGGAGTTTCTTTGTACGGAGTAAGAAGGTCCGTGTGAAACACTGGGTGAATGCTCCACTGCGTGGGAAGTTCTAGACGGTAGTTGACTGCGGACATCACCTGAATGATCTGGAAGGGTCCATGTCTTCGGGGCGCGAGTTTTGCCGTTGGTTGGTTGGTACGTAGGTGGCGCCCTTCGAGCCACACGAGGTCCCCAATTTGGTATTTTGGGGTGTCCTTGTGTTTGATCCACCCCTGCTGCGCTTTGATCATCAGTTCCCGGGCGCGTGTTCTAGCCTCTTTGAACTGCTGCGCTCGTAGCGCCACCTGCGGAATAGGGGATGGTCGATTGATCCAGTCAGCGCGCGGGTTATACCCCATGAGGACGTTGAACGGGGATTCCTTGGTTGATTCGTTGGGCCAGTTGTTGTGCGTGAATTCCGCCATTGGTAGGTATTGTGTCCAATTGTCCTGTCGTTCGTTAACCCAGAACCTTAGATATTGTTCTAGCCATTGGTTGGTTCGTTCCGATTGTCCGTCAGTTCTGGGGTGGTATGCGGTGGAAATGTTTTGTTCTATGCCGAGTATTCGGCACAGTTCGCGGATGAATTTTGACGCGAACCTAGGGTCTCGATCGCTGATGATGCGCGCTGGCAGTCCGAATCTGGGGAAAACATGTGTCACGTACAGGGCTGCCGTTCCTTCCGCGCTTATCTCTTCTAGGCATGGGATGAATACTGCCGCTTTAGAACAGTCGTGGTCTGTCACTGTCAGTATAGAGTCGCAGCCGTTCGATTGGGGCAATTTGGTGATGAAGTCTAGGGCTATGACTTCGAATGGGGTTGCCTCCGGTTTCGGGAATATTGGTTGTAGAGGTGCGCGTGTTGGTCTATTGTTGACTTTGATTCGTTGACAGTCGGCGCACCCTTTAACGTAATCCTGTGCCTCTTGCCGGAGTCCTGGCCACCAGTAATATCTTTCGATTAGTTTGCTGGTTCGGTTGATTCCCGGGTGTCCGTATGCGAGGGTGTCGTGGTGGGCTTGTATAATACGCTTTTGTTCGTGGGCGTCACCTGTGACTACCCTTCGCCCTTCTTTGTACCAAGTGCCTTTGATGCGTTTGAGTTTGTGTGGGTCTATCCACTTTGTGATAGTGTCGCTGTCCTGGGTGTATACTGGGTATGTGGGTTGCATTTCTTCCACAGGGATTGTTGCGCTCATGCGCGTTGGGTTATCCGTTGTGTCGATTGTTGCAGCTCTGACGAATATGTGGTCCGGGAGTACTGTGACTTGCTCGTTATCGTGTTCTCCTTGGTCGTAGTCGGGTCTCCTTGAGAGTGCATCTGCTCTTCCATTCGCCGTTCCCTTGATGTGGTGAATTTCTATGTCGTATTCGGAGAGTTCTAACACTTCCCTTGCTACCCGTCTGCTTATCTTTTGTGGAGACCTCCAGTATTGCAGGTTCATGTGGTCGGAGAACACTTTGATCTTGTGGGGTGATCCGGCGAGGTAGGCTCTCCAGTTCCTTAGTGCTTTGACGATGGCTAACAGTTCTAGGTCGTAGATGTCGTAGTTCCTTTCTGCCGCGTTCAGGGTATTGGAGTAGTAGGCGATTGGGTGTCGTTTGTTGTCTTTGTCGCGTTGGAGTAGTACTGCTCCCACTGCATATCCCGAGGCGTCGACCTCTAGCTCGAACGGTTTGTCTAGTTCCGGATGTTTGAGTACCGGTTCTTCCGTTACAAGAGTCTTGAGTTTGTCGAATGCTGTTTGTTGCTCTACTCCCCATGTCCATTCCGCATCTTTGCGTGTGAGTTTGTTGAGCGGTCGGGCGTGTGTGGCGAAACCTCTGATGAAAGCGCGGTAGAAGTTGCAGAAACCTAGGAATGATCGTACCTGCTTGACGTTTTTGGGGGTCGGCCATTCGCGGATTCCGGAGACTTTGACGGGGTCCATGCGAATCACCCCCTTCTTAATGATTACCCCCAGGTAATCGAGGGTGTCGGAGTGGAATGTGCATTTGTCCAGTTTGAGGTAAAGGTCGTTTTGTTCCAGTAGGTCTAGGATGTCGTGGATGGCCTCCGTGTGTGCTTCCCTTGTTGTGGCCGTGGCTATTCCGATGTCATCCATATATACCCGAATAATAGTTCCTTTCTTCTCGTGATGTTCGATGAGGGGTGCGAAAATCCAATTCATCATAGCTTGGAAGGTTGCCGGTGCATTTGTCATTCCGAAGTACATTACCAGGGGTTCGAAGAACCCTCGTTTGGTCTTGAATGCCGCTTTGTGTTCGTCGCCGGGCTTGATTCTGATGTTGGTATATCCCCATCGGACATCGAATTTTGAAAATATCCATCCCCCACTAAGATCTGCGATCAACTGTGGTATGAGTGGTAGGGGGTATTGGTTGTGTATGGTCCATGCATTAAGTTCTCTGTAGTCCTGCACTGGGCGTAGTTTTCCGTCCTTCTTTTTGACGAAGAAGAAAGGGGCTGCGTACTGTGATTTAGATGGTCGAATGTATCCTTTTGCCAACTGTTCGTCCAAGAACTCTTCTAGTGCTTTGTCTTCTGTTTGATTGAGTGGGTAGATTTTGCAATTGATGTGATCTGGGGCGTTTGGTTTGAGGTCGATGGCGTGATCCCAGGGTCTAGTTGGTGGGAATCGATGGGATTCCTCCTCGCTGAATACTTTCGCGTGTCTTTTGTATTCTTCGGGGAGTTCCTTCTTTTCCACTGTTTCGTGTGCCGCAATTGCTAAGTCGGTTGCCGTTGTTCGTAAGTGTATAGGGACTGTTTCTTCCAATTCTTCGAAGGCTTGCATTCGTTCGTCGTCCTGCATTTTTGTGATGATGCTTCGAAGTTCTGCTTGGACTATTGTTTGGTTTGGTTGTTTGTTGGGGTTTGTGGTTCGTATGATGATAGGATACTGTTTTGTGTCCATGGTGGCGGTGGCCCATTGTATCCGCGGTTGGAATGTTGCTAGCCAGGGGTATCCGAGGATGATGTCTTCCCCTCCTATGTTGGTGATTAGGAACTGGATGGTTTTGAGTTTCCCATCAGTTTGTATGTTTAAATCGACGTAGTGGGTGATTTTTCCCCCTTTGTTGTGTGTCCCGTCGATGTTCCATATATTACGCGGGTTTGGTAATTCCTTGGTTCCCAGATGCATTCTTCTGACGAAGTCTGGGTGTATGAAGTTGTGGGTGGCTCCGGAGTCCACCAATGCTTTCTTGTCGGCCATGAAGTAACTCGTGCGAATCGAAACTGGAACGTGCATAGATCGATAGTGCGTAATAAATGTTGAGTTACAATTTAAAGCCCTCACCCAGGCCGTTGGGTTCAGGCGCTCGGAAAATCCTGCCTCCCCATCATTTCCCTCATAAACATTCCCCTCTGTTCTTCCGGCAGTGCCACGACTTGAGTCAGCAGGTCGCCCACTTGGGAACTGGTGGTGCCTCTGTTGCCTTGGACCGGTTCGTCGAGGTCGATGAGAGGTTCCTCTGCTACGCTTTGCGGCGCGGTAGGGACCTCTTCGATGTATGCGCCTCTTCCTCGCGCCCTTCGTGGCTGGTTGCAGTCTCGTGAGAAGTGTCCCTTCTGGTTACAGTTGTAGCAGGTTACGTCCCTTATATTCAGGACTCCGCGTCCTCCTCCCCTGCGTTGCATGAATCCGCCTCTTGGTGGAAATGGAGGTCTTCCTCCTGGGACCCAGTCCCTTGGATCCTCTGGGTGGTTTCTGTTGACGTCGCTGATTTCCGCGACTCTTGCCCTGATTCTTCCGGGAGTGGTATCCATTGCGTCTGGGTGGTTGCGGTATTGCTGCCACCCTTGTTGGTTTCCTTGCCGCTGCGGGGGTTGGAATCGAAGCGGCTGGTTTGGGCGGGGTCGTTGTGCGGTTTGTGGCTGCCTTCCGAAACCGGTCTCCCTGGCCTTTATGTGCAGATACCTCTTCTGCTGTTCGATGAGCGCGCTTTTCCATTGGGAGTAGCTGCGCGGGTTGTGGAATTGGTAGGCGTTTTGGTACAGTTTATGGGGAACGCCTCTGGTAAATTTGTCAAGGACGAGTGGTTCGTCCAACCGGTAGTCAGCCTGTCGGACCAGCTTTTCGAATTTAGTGACGTAGCTGTCGATGTCCTCGTTCATCATCCTAAACCCTTTGTCGAGTTCTACTCTTGTGCGGTCTTTTTCTAGGTTGTCGCGGAACTGTCCTTTGAACGCGAGTTCTACTCCTGCCCAGAGCCAGGGGTCGTTTCTGTTGTTTTGGGCGTCGAGCCATTTGGCTGTTTCTGTTGCCCATTCGTCGACGAGTGGTCCTTGGATATAGGTGAGGAATAGCATCGCTTTAATGTAGGGGATTTTGAGGCTTTTGTTGGCGGCGTTGACTCCTGCGAATCGGTTCCATTGGGCCAGGAAGGCTTCTGCTTCGTCACGATTTCCGGTAAAGATTTTGGGCTCCTTCCCAATGAATTTATCGGTGTCGGGCATTACGAATGCTGGCGTATCTGCCTGGTTATCTTGCGGGTTGTCGTCCGGGTCGCCCCCGGGTGGTGCTCCTCCTCCTCCGTCGGGTGGTCCTCCGGGGAGTGGTTGGTATCCTCCAGTGTCTTTGCCCAGCAGGGCTGTTCGGGCTGCGGCCATGGTCGGGATGGTTATGGACATATCAGTAGGAATCAACTCAGCAATCTGTTTCAGCTGTTCTTCCTCTTGTTCGTCTCTGATGACGATTTCTTCTGGGTTGCTTCTGATTGATGGTGATGGTGCGGGTGTTTTGGGTGTTGGGGATCTGATGGGTTCTTCGTCTTCCCCGTCGATTGTTCCCCACTGATCTCTGGTAACGACTTCTGATTGTTTGATGTCTAGATTGAGGATCGAGCTGGCTGGTCTAGTAGCTTGGAGTTTCTCCCTTCCAGCGTCCCAACGAACTTCTACCCAACAGTGGTTGTCGAAGTTGAATTCTACTGGGATGAGTTGCGCGTTGCTTTGTCGATCGAAATAGTAAGTGACGTAGCCTGGTGTCTCTGCGTCGTCTTTCCAAAATGCAGATCCCAGATATCTCTTTGGGACGTTGCGATCTCCTCTTCTGTCAATGTAGTAGGGCCTGAACGGAACCCAAAGTTCTTTGGTTGTAGGATTGGCCACGGTGGGATCTTGGTCTTAATGTTACGTCTACCACGGACGTTTGCCTGACTTAGGCTTCTTGCTTGGTGGCGATCCGTACACGTCGATAGTTGTGGTTGGCGAAGGTACTTGCGTAGAAAGCTGGATGAGGCTGTAGACTTTCGTCTCGTCCAAAGTACGCGTGGAGGTCTTCTAGCTGTGGTACTCCTGTTGGGATGTGGTCGATGTACTGAGCGTGAGCCCACGTTGTGCTATCGATGATGTAGAAGGAGTGATAGGGGGACGCTACTCGATCGTTGCGGTATAGGAAGACTTGGTATGCCGCGATGTCGGCGGGGTATTCCACTGATCCACGAAGGGACAGTCAGAGGGTAAGTCACGGGGATCCCTGGTCTTAGGGGATATGCCGGACACTCACTTAAGAGGGGAAACCTCTTAGTAAAGACGAGTAGATGGTGGTGGTATTGGAAGAAGACCAAGATGCCGTTCTTGGTCTTCGCACTAGTCTACTTATACAGTTACGCGCGGGCTTTGAAGCGCCGCTTGAATGTTAACTAGCCAATAGCGTAAGTACCGTGAACCCTAGTACCGCTATCCTAGTTATGAGTCACTACGAGTCATTCTTAGATCCGAACTCTTATCGTACAATCGCATGCGCCGGAGCTTACCCGACTGACTGATCACACAAGTCCATGACGATATACTGCTGACGGCGATGTCATAGTCGACGGTCAGTGTCCACTTCCTGGCCCGAGGCGCCGATCGATCCGAACCGTAACACAAGAGGCGTGATCAAGAATGTAGAAGGAGTGATAGGGGCTTCCAACGCATTTGTTGGGGTAGAGCTGGACTTGATATGCTGCCGTGCCCACTGGATATTCCACTGATCCACAAAGGGACAGTCAAGGTAAGTCACAGGGATCCCTGGTCTAAGGGGATATGCCGGATGACTCACTTAAGAGGGGAAACCTCTTAGCAAAGACAAGTAGATGGTGGTGGTATTGGAAGAAGACCAAGATGCCATTCTTGGTCTTTGCTCTGCTCTACTTATACAGATACACACGGGCTTTAAAGCACCGCTTGAATACTACCAGCCAATAGTGTAAGTACCGTGAACCCTAGTACAGCTATCCTAGTGTGAGTCACTATGAGTCATTCCAAGATCCAATCCATTATCGTACAATCACATGTGCCGGAGCTTACCCGGCTGACTGATATACTAAGTCCATGACGATATACTGCTGATGTGGGTGTCATAGCCCTTTGTCAGTGTTCACTTCCTGACCCGAGGCATCTGTCAGTCTGAAACATAACATTACACAATGTCTCACTTCAAACCTCACTGACTCACTCCCCAACCAAATAGAAAAGGCCTAGCAAGAAGGCTGAAGAAGTCTCAGGAAAACATGTTACAGTGTTACTTACACCTTGCTCGGCAAGCACAGGTTAAGGAGCTACCTAGCCAAGATGGCTGTTTTCATCCCAACATACATGTAAGGGTGTGGTCTGTTAGTGGTTGTGGATGGATAGTGACCATGGAGCACGAGTACATGGTCTGCCACAGAGTTGATCTGCATGAGAGCTATCTTATTCTGTCCTGATTGTTGTCATGGACGCGTATATTATTTTCCCTATTTTTCTGTATTTTTACGGAATTATCTGAGGAAGATATAAAGGGCCGAAGTACGAGATATTGTTAGTCACATGCTGCCATCATGTGCACCCTTGAGCACGTGACCCTGGGATAGTTGCACCCTTAACGGGACAACCTAATCCGGTCACATTCCATTTACGCACGGACTCACCCGATTGGTAGATAAGGAAGGAACCTTCTAGATAGTTCTAGACTTCGCTTAGTAGTTTACGCTTACTCGCTGTATTAGGTTTTACTCAGCAAAATAAGGCATCGCGTCAGCGCTATGACAAGTGCATCAGTCAGCACAATAGATAGCGCTATTATTAGACACGACGCGTCAGCTCCTGAGTCATGGAGTCTTACTGTACACTTAGTAATAGTGTTTAGACTCAATTCAAGCTCAGCTCCAGTAGCGTATATAAACCCTCCTGTAGCGTCCTGAGTGGAACCAACTTGTCCTCTTGGTTCTCCACTCAGGTGCGTATCTCCCTTGTATTCCTTACTCTCCAATCTGAACTTGTCCTCTTGGTTCTCCACTCAGCGTGCCACAGCGTGATCACTGACGTCTTGAGTTCTTGTGTAAAGACTCTGAGATATTCGTCCACTCCGCTGTGACTGTGCGTTAGCGCGTGATTTATCTCCGCGCCAGGCTTGGGTGTGCTCACCAGACAGTTCACTACAGTTCATACTTGAGCTTGACGTAGCGAGGTTGTCATACCGCTACAATTGTAAGTGATGGAGAAGGTTCAAAGAGATCCTCATTAGGCTTGACGGGAAATATCCTGATATGTGGGGAAATGTGAAGAAGAGATACTGGGTCATCATTTTCCAGTGACCATACTACATACCTGTTGCTGGCATCAATTCACACATGCCATATGCATATAGTGTTGCGATCGGACTCATTAGTACGGATCGGAGGCTCGTGGGGTTCTGACTACCCAAGTATTAGTCAGGGACAGTCGTCTCAGTCAGCCTTGTCGGCTGTGTTATCACATGTATCCTGTATCGGACTTGACTCATACCTAGGACAGTCGTAGTAGGGTTCGAGCTACTATCGCTACTAGGTACTTTACATTTAGGAGGAGCTTCAAAGCTCCTCGTCAACTGTATATCTACTGGGCTGCACGAAGACCGAGCCTCCAGCTTGGTCTTCTTGAATCACCATCGCGCTTCCCTCCTCTCTCCTCGTTTGCCTCTTTCTCTCTCTCTGTCTCCTAGTGTGCTTACCCCTCGTCGGGGAAGTTGCCCGACGACTAGTACGCCTGGTGGACTTTGCCCCAGTGCTCACTACGATTACGTCCTTGTTGAAGGCGTATATCCATATTCGCTAAGTCGCCCCTAGCACATCGAGCCACTCTGTCGCCGCTCAAGTCGAGCATTGTTAGGACGAGCTTAACGCAACATTAAGACCAAGCTACCTTCTACAAGAACGACACGGTGGCGCCCACGACAGGAGATCGGTGGGGCTGGAATCAGGTCCAATCATACACTATCCCCAGCAGAGGAGAACGAGACGTCCCCACACGCTATTTGAAAGCTGCCAGGTGGAGGACACACCGAGGAGAAACAGGTTACTTCGTCGACTTCCCTAATTGGCTAAGTCGCTACTACCCAGTTGAGTTCAGCCACGAGCATACCTGTTGGTGTATACTCGCAACCAACGATGCAGGAATACAGACGGTCGTTAGACCAACAACGCACGAATATCGGTGCGACATTCTAGAAAGTGAAGTAGTCCCCCTCACCAGGGTAGGACCCATCAACGGTGCAATCACCACAAGTACTACGGAAGAGGACTCTGAATCCGAACGAAGCGAGAACGAGTCCGAGGAAGACCACCTCTCCCAAGTTAACGCAGAAGAACAAGAGGAACTAGCAAACCTCGCAGCAGGGATCACGCTTAACGAAGCACCACGAGCTGAGCATATCATCATCCATCCACCAGAGGAGATGACAACCACACAGTTAGAACCAACGTACGCGCTCCAACTAGACCCGGTACAACAACCACAAGACGGAATACCCGCAGACCTACTCCCCATCAACCCAAGCACGGTGTTGCGATCGGACTCATCGGCACGAACTACAGGCTCATGGGGTTCTGACTACCCTAGTATTAGTCAGGGACAGTCGTCTCAGTCAGCCGCATCGGCTGTATTATCACATGTACTCGCTATCGGACTTGACTCGCACCTAGGACAGTCGTAGTAGGGTTCGAGCTACTATCGCTACTGGGTACCTTACGTTCAGGAGGAGCTTCAAAGCTCCTCGTCAACTGTATATAACTGGCTGAACGAAGACCGAGCTCCTTAGCTTGGTCTTCTTAAATCACCATCGCGCTTATCCTTTCTCTCCTCGTCTGCCTCGTAGTTTCCCTCTGCCTCTTAGTACGCCTGCCCCTTATTAGGGAGGTTGTTCAACGACTTGCACGCCTGGTGGACTTTGCCCCAGCGCTCACCGTGATCACGTCTCTGCTGAGAGCGTGTATCCATATTCGCTAAGTCCTCCCCTCCTCAGTACATCAGGTCACTCTGTCCCCGCTCAAGTCGAGCATCGTTAGGACGGGCCTAACACAACATTAAGACCAAGCTACCCTCTACAAGAACGACACAGTGGTGCCCACGACCGGAGATCGGTGGGGCTGGAACCAAGTCCAATCATACACCATCCCCAACAGAGGAGGACGAGACGTCCCTACGCGCTATCTGAAAGCTGCCAGGTGGAGGACGCACAGGGGAGAAACGGGATACTTCGTCGACTTCCCCAACTGGCCAAGTCATTACTACCCAGTTGAGTTCAGCCACGAACATACTTGTTGGTGTATACTCGCAACCAACAATGCAGGAATACGAACAGTCATTTGACCAACAACACATGAATACCGGTGTGACATCCTAGAAAGTGAAGTAGTCCCCCTCGCCAGGGTAGGACCCATTGATGGCGCAATCGCCACCAGCACCACGGAAGAGGACTCTGAATCTGAACGAAGCGAAAACGAGTCCGAGGAGGACCACCTCTCCCAAGTCAACGCGGAAGAACAAGAAGAGCTAGCAAACCTTGCAGCAGGAATCATGCTTAACGAAGCGTCACAAGCTGAGCACATCATCGTCCACCCACCAGAGTGTTGACAAGTGACCTGTGCGCACTTAGCGGCTCAAATGGACACGCAGATAATGGACTGCTTTAGATTAGATATACAGGACTTGTAGATTAGATTATTTTTGATCTTTACAATCTCGGACTTCTTGTATTCCCTTAATCTATGACATCACTGTACACTATGACATCATAGGATCCGGACTTTGCGTTGTACTCAACGCCCTTGTAGTTTCCCTTTGTTCTATCCTTATTATGATGTCAGTATGATATCATTAGTCTAGATTCTCCTTGTTCTTTTGTTCCTTGTTCTCAGAACGTCCACTCCTTTGTCCGTCTGTAGAACAATGTCTCTTATACTCACTGTGACGCCATGTTACCACCGTCACTCTGTATTTTGTATAAGTAGTGCAGCTTGTACGCTCCTGGTCCACATCAGTTCTCATCTGTTGTGTGCCAGGTATGTTTCTCTCTCTTGTATAATCATCAGTTCTCATCTGTTGTGTGCCAGACACCCATCTGCTTCACGTGCAAGATTTCTCTGTTGCTGCTTCAAGCTCACCTTCATATCTCACCACAGTCACCAGTTCACTGTGAGTATGATCCCTTCCTGTGCGCTGTTCATCACAGAGGAGATGACAACCACCCAGTTAGAACCGACGTATGCGCTCCAACTGGACCCCGTACAACAACCACAAGACGGAGTACCCGCAGACCTACTCCCCATCAACCCAAGCACGGGACATCGCATGACCGCAGACGACGCGGCCCTGATGTGCGCCATAGGACCAGACGAACCTGACCCCCCAGGCGGGGGCCCGCCCACAAGAGGAGGAGGCCCCCCACACGATGGGGGAGGCGGTGGACACGGAGGCGGAGGAGGACCACCAGGAGGAGGATTCCCAGGAGTAGGCCCCATTGGAAACCCGCCCCGACCGACCGACAAACTGGTGGGCAACCCACCCATGATCTTCAACGGAGATCGCACCAAGACCCTTCAATTCCGAGCACAATGGAACCTCTACCAAGGGGTCAACAGCACAAGCGACCTCATGCGCAACTACTATCGCAGATCGCTCCTCTTCCTCGGGTACATCCAGGGGGAGCTAGTTAATGAGTGGGTGATGTACATGACCGACTGGCTGATGCGCCAGACAGAGGCCGGATTCCCCCAAACACTTGATCTGTTCACTGCCGGACTACCCAAAGGGCTATTCACCAAGGTCTACGAACAATATGAACCCACTACCTTCGAAGCATGGAAACAAGCGGCGATGAAGAAACAACAGCAGTACATGCACCTACAGGCACATCTCAACTCACTTAAACCACCCACTCCGAAAACTACCACACGCTCCAGCGGATGGGGCCCCCCTCAAAGTGGCTGGGCACCGTGGAATCTCCCCCATCACCAGAACCCCAACGCGATGGACACCTCCGCAGACAGGGTGCAAGCCCGAGGTGCCGAAGCAGAAGACGCCCAGGGAAGGCTTGCCGGAGCAGAATACATCCTCGACCGACAACGACCACCCTACCCGCCACGAGGAGGGCCAAGGGGACGAGGCAGAGGCAGGGGCTTCCCCCGAGACGCAAGGGAAGTGATCTGCTACACCTGTAACCAGAAGGGACACTTCAGTCGCGACTGCCCACAGCATCGTGACAATGCACGGAGGAGCAGCAGTAGGAGATCGGACACCGACTACTACACCCAAGAACAGCCGGTGCAAGTACGCGCCGCGAAGACGCCACAGCAACAAGCCCAAGAATGGCTTCAAGGAGTAGCTGGGGCACCGGACGAAGTAAAAGACTTGGTCCTCCAAGACTTGTGGGGGAGAGAGGGTTTTCCAAATGCCTGAACCCATCGGCCTGGGTGAGGGCGCTCCGTTGTAACTCTGTAATAATCACACGCTTTCGATCGCTATGAATTCCAGTTTCCGTTCGAACAAGTTACAACATGGCCGAAGTAAAAGCACTAGTGGACTCGGGAGCCACAGACAGCTTCATCAAACCCGCATTCGCGAAGCGAATGGGAATCGGTCTCCAGGAGTTGGAAACCCCCAAAAAGATATGGAATATCGATAAGTCTGAAAATAAAGCAGGACTAATCACGCACTGTGCAGACCTCGACGTACAAACCAAAGGGACACACAAAACGATGCGCTTCCTCATCACCGATACCGGAGATGAAGACATCGTCCTCGGATACCCCTGGCTGGCAACCTATGAACCGCAGATCAGCTGGCAGCATGCTGTCATCAAAGAAGACGCCTACCCGGTGGTCCTCTGCACCACCCATCCCCTAGACCGCTGACGCAGCGTAACCATTGCATTCGCGCCCACCGAGTTCACAGAAGAAGAAAAGCGTCGCGTCGTCAGCCAATTCTACGACGACTGGGAAAAGGTCAGGCTGCACTCCACCACCACCGATCTGGCCATAAAAGCCAAGCAATACACCAGCGCCACAAAAATCCTGGAAGAATACTCGGACTTCGCCAGCATGTTCAGCGAAGAAGAGTCCCACCGCTTCCCGCCTTCACGGCCATGGGACCACGCCATTAAGTTCAAAGAAGGAGCCCCTGACGCTCTCGACTGCAAAATCTACCCTATGTCGCGTGACGAAGACACCGCCCTCAAAAAGTTTCTTGACGAACAGCTAGCGAAGGGGTACATCCGACCATCCAAGTCCCCCTACGCCTCCCCCTTCTTCTTTGTCAAGAAGAAGGACGGCACACTACGCCCAGTCCAGGACTATCGAAAGATCAACTTGTTCACCGTACGTAATCAATACCCACTACCGCTCATACAAGAGCTTATCACGGACCTGGGCAACGCGGACGTCTACACCAAGCTCGACGTCCACCAAGGCTACAACAACATCCACATGAAAGAGGGAGACGAAGAGAAAGCCGCATTCAAAACGCGCTACGGCCACTTCGAGCCGCTAGTGATGTACTTCGGCTTGACCAACTCGCCAGCCACCTTCCAGGAGATGATGGACTACACCTGTGGACCCGCCATCCTCAAACACGAAAAGCTGGGCACCACGATCCGGGTGTACATGGATGACATCGGCATCGCCTCCCGAAATGGCATGGCGGGACATATCGCAGCCGTACGTGACATACTCCAAGTTGCAAAAGACCTTGACTTGTACTTCAAGCCAGAGAAGTGCATCTTCCATGCCCCGTCCATTGATTACCTGGGGGTAATCCTTGAAAAGGGGGTGACTCGCATGGACCCAGTCAAAGTCGCCAGTATTCGCGACTGGCCAACACCCACCATGGTCAAACAGGTCCGATCTTTTCTCGGATTCTGCAACTTCTACCGCCTCTTCATCAAGGGATTCGCCACACACACACGACCCCTGAATAGACTAACACGGAAAGACACGGAGTGGGTATGGGGACAAGCAGAAGACAACGCCTTCGCAAAGCTCAAAGACCTAGTCACAAGCGAACCAGTACTGGCACACCCAGATCCCAAGGAACAATTCGAAGTGGAGGTAGACGCCTCAGGATTCGCGGTGGGTGCCGTACTACTACAACGCAAAGAGGACGGTAAACGACACCCCATAGGCTACTACTCGGCAACGCTTAACGAAGCAGAGCGAAACTACGACATCTACGACCTCGAACTACTTGCCATCGTCAAGGCCTTCCGCCACTGGCGCCCCCTGCTCGCGGGATCGCCACACAAGACGAAAGTATTCTCCGACCACCTCAACCTGCAATACTGGCGCTCCCCACAACGAATAAGCCGGCGCATCGCACGGGAAGTACTGGAACTCTCCGAGTATGACTTCGAGATTCACCACATCAAAGGCACAGCAAACGGAAGGGCAGACGCTCTCTCCCGACGACCGGACTACGACCGAGGGGACAACGACAACCAGGACGTAACTGTCCTTCCCGATGCACTCTTCGTCCGAGCCACACAAGTCGAAACGGTCATGCCGACCACCCTGACAATAGGATCCGATGAGATGGAAAGACCGGATGCAGTATATCACCAAGACGAGGACTTCCTCCGCCCATGGATCGACTCACATTGCCTAAAGAAGATCGAAGGCACCTGGTACAAGGACGGAAGACGAGTAGTAACAGGCGGACTCTACGACAAGAGAAGCATCATCTCTGCCCATCACACGCCACCGGTTTACGGACACCCAGGCATCAACAAAACCTCACAACTGGTAAAGCGCTCCTACTGGTGGCCAAACCTCGCCCAAGATGTACTAGACTACGTAAAGGGATGTGCCGAGTGCCAAAGACACAAGGCAAACAATCGACCAACCCGAGCACCACTATCCCCAATCTATCCGAACCCAGAGGCACTCCCGTTTGAGACCATCGCACTCGACTTCATCACCAAACTACCTCGGTCACAAGGATTCGATTCAATCCTCACCATCACCGACCACGACTGCACAAAAGCGGCCATCTTCATCCCATGCCAGGAGGAGATCACGGCGGAGGGAACTGCTGCTCTCTATGCTAAGCACGTCTTCCTGCGATTCGGACTTCCCTCTAAGGTTATCAGCGACAGAGACCCCCGTTTCGCATCCAAATTCACACGCGAACTCTGCAAAATCCTAGGAATCTCGCAGAACATCTCCACCGCCTATCACCCCCGGACAGATGGACAATCAGAGCAGACCAACCAGTGGCTAGAACAATACCTCCGCTTCTGGACCAACGAGCGTCAAGATAACTGGGCAGCCTATCTCCCCATAGCAGAATTCACGCACAATAACTGGCCCCACGAGGCCACGAGGAAGTCCCCCTTCTACCTCCTAATGGGATACAATCCGCGCGCTGATTGGATCGATAGGCCATCGCCCATACCCCAAGTAGCACTACGGATCGATCAATTTCAAGAAGCTAGAACGCAAGCCAAGGCACTCCTTATCAAGGCACAAAAGTCATGGGTCAAGCATAAAGATACGCCCAAATACAAAGAAGGCGACCTCGTGTGGTTAGAAGGACGCCACCTGCGGACCAATCAGCCAACCACGAAACTTGCGCCCAAAAGACATGGCCCCTTTCGGGTTATCGAGGTGATGTCCCCCGTCAATTATCGCCTCAAACTTCCCACACAGTGGAGCATCCACCCGGTGTTCCACACCGATCTTCTCACCAGATATCACGAGACCGCAACACACGGGCCCAATTATCAGCGCCCACCTCCAGATCTGGTAAATGGCGAAGAGGAATATGAGGTTGAGGAGATTCTAGACTCCCGGAGATTCGGGTGAACACGGAAGCTCCAATATCTCGTGAAATGGAAGGGATACCCCGATTTGGAGAATCAGTGGGTCGACCGGAATGAAGTATTCGCCGACCAAGCCATCCGGGACTTCAAAACATCGAACCCCGCAAGAGAGACACACATAAAGGGGGTCCACTACGAGCTAAGTAACCCAGCAACCCCTGCTACCACCTCTCACCCTGTCTTCCTGCGAACAATGTCCTCCTGCTCGCTCCCCTCGCAGACCACCATCGACACCGTCACCAGGGCCCTATCCACCACCCATGGGCCCGCCACCCGCGAGGACGCCATCGCCGTCCTCAGCGCCTTCCCAGACCCAACCATCGGAGGCGTCGCCGACTCCCCCGGTGCGCAACCTCTTACCAACGAGGCGGCCACCGAAGAAGAAGAGCGTACCCTACTCGAGGGCAAGGCCGCAGATAGCCTCGTTCAACACCCTGACGAACGCAGTACACCTGGACCTATCCAGGTACCACACCGAATTCGGGCCCGTACGGCCATGGAGGGAGGTGGCGAGGGAATGGAAGGACGAGCAGCTACGGAGGGCACAGATGAAGCTGGTGGAGCTGCGACATTGGCGAAAGCTGACGAGGACTGGGGACTGGACGAGGACGCCCCCAACGACTACCCAGCTACGCATCCCCACATTTTATCCACCACAGACACTGACGACCCCCAGGAGACTCCCTACACCCTCAACACCGATGGATCCCCCATGTATAAGCGGGACCTCGGAGTGCTCGGCGGTCCCACTCACCAACCCCTCGTCGTCATCAACACACGCGTCCCCGCTGGCTTCAAGGCCAACAAGGGGGCAGATTACATACCGTTCTGCATCGTCTCCCCCGACGGGGTCGAGCGCGAGGCCCGCTATCACCAAGTTATCATGGGGCCCGACCCAATGATCATTGGTATCATCGACGAGTCGGACAAGGTCTACGCTCGCCCCCTCTACGCTGCCCCCCGCTATAACTACGGCGGGAAGCCCATGTACCCAGCGGCGGACATGATCCTCTTCAGCGAGGCCTTCGAGGACCGAGCGCGCGTCGACCGCTGCCTCGAGTCCATGCACGACCTCTCCCTCACCGCGGAGGTCTATCGCTATCGCCACGCCCAGCGGGAGGAGGAGCGCATCAACCAGAGGATCGACGACCTCATCGCGGTGCTGGGGGAGATCTCGGGCAAGGTGACAGGAAGTCGGCGCTGGCTGGAGATGGCCAACGCCATGGAGCGTATCGAGGACGAGGCGGGCACCATGGTGGACTACGAGCTGACAAAGAAGAAGAAGACACGCAGGGGCAGGAAGATTGGGGAGCAACCGCCGCGCACGTGGATCAGGTACGAGGAGGAAGGCTTTGGAGCGTCGGGGCGTCGCACCTAAGAGGGGGGTGATGTTGCGATCGGACTCATCGGCACGAACTACAGGCTCATGGGGTTCTGACTACCCTAGTATTAGTCAGGGACAGTCGTCTCAGTCAGCCGCATCGGCTGTATTATCACATGTACTCGCTATCGGACTTGACTCGCACCTAGGACAGTCGTAGTAGGGTTCGAGCTACTATCGCTACTGGGTACCTTACGTTCAGGAGGAGCTTCAAAGCTCCTCGTCAACTGTATATAACTGGCTGAACGAAGACCGAGCTCCTTAGCTTGGTCTTCTTAAATCACCATCGCACTTATCCTTTCTCTCCTCGTCTGCCTCGTAGTTTCCCTCTGCCTCTTAGTACGCCTGCCCCTTATTAGGGAGGTTGTTCAACGACTTGCACGCCTGGTGGACTTTGCCCCAGCGCTCACCGTGATCACGTCTCTGCTGAGAGCGTGTATCCATATTCGCTAAGTCCTCCCCTCCTCAGTACATCAGGTCACTCTGTCCCCGCTCAAGTCGAGCATCGTTAGGACGGGCCTAACGCAACACACGGGACATCGGATGACTGCAGACGACGCAGCTCTGATGCGCGCCATAGGACCAGATGAACCCGATCCTCCAGGCGGAAACCCACCCACAGGAGGAGGAGGCCCCCCACACAGTGGAGGAGGCGGTGGACACGGAGGCGGAGGAGGACCACCAGGAGGAGGATTCCCAGGAGTAGACCCCGTTGGAAACCCGCCCCGATCGTCCGACAAACTGGTGGGCAATCCACCCATGATCTTCAACGGAGATCGCACCAAGACCCTTCAGTTCCGGGCACAATGGAACCTCTACCAAGGAGTCAACAGCACGAGCGACCTCATGCGCAACTACTACTGCAGATCGCTCCTCTTCCTCAGGTACATCCAGGGAGAGCTAGTCAACGAGTGGGTAATGTACATGACCGATTGGCTAATGCGCCAGACAGAGGCTGGATTCCCCGAGCATACTCGACGCCTCTGGGAGACCCTTCGAGCCTTCACCAGACGGTTCGCCAACACCATGGAGAAGGAGCAAGCACAAGCAGAGCTGCGCAAGGGCTTCCACATGAAGGACGGAGACATTGACAGCTACGTCGCTACTTTTGAACGGCTAGCCCGGCAGGCTGACTATCACCTCGACGCCCCCCAAACACTCGATCTATTCACTGCCGGACTACCCAAAGGGCTGTTCGCCAAGGTCTACGAACAATACGAGCCCGCTACCTTCGAAGCATGGAAACAGGCGGCGATGAAGAAGCAACTGCAGTACATGCATCTACAGGCACGTCTCAACTCATTGAAACCACCCACTCCGAAAACTACCACACGCTCTAGTGGGTGGGGCCCCCCTCAAAGCGGATGGGCACCGCGAAATCTACCCCATCACCAAAACCCCAACGCAATGGACACCTCCGCGGACAGAGCGCGAGCTCGGGGGGCAAACGCAGAGGACGTCCAAGGAAGACTTGCTGGGGCAGAATACGTGCTCGACCACCAACAACCACCGTACCCACCAAGAGGAGGCCCAAGAGGGCGAGGCAGAGGAAGGGGCTTTCCCCAAGATGCAAGGGAAGTGATCTGCTACACCTGTAACCAAAAAGGACACTTCAGTCGCGACTGCCCACAGTATCGCGGCAATGCACAGGAAAGCAGCAGCAGGAGGTCGGACACCGACTACCACGCCCAAGAACAGCCAGTGCAGGCACGCGCGGCGAAAACGCCACAGCAACAGGCCCAGGAATGGCTTCAAGGAGTGGCTGGAGCACTGGACGAAGTAAAGGACTTGGTCCTCCAAGACTTGTGGGGAAGAGAGGGTTTTCCAAACGCCTGAACCCATCGGCCTGGGTGAGGGCGCTCCGTTGTAACTCTGTAATAATCACACGCTTTCGATCGCTACGAATTCCAGTGTCCGTTCGAACAAGTTACAACATGGCCGAAGTAAAAGCATTAGTAGACTCGGGAGCTACAGACAGCTTCATCAAACCCGCGTTCGCAAGGCGAATGGGGATCGGTCTCCAAGAATTAGAGACTCCCAAAAAGATATGGAACATTGACAAGTCTGAAAACAAAGCAGGACTAATCACACACTGCGCAGACCTCGACGTACAAACCAAAGGAGCGCACAAAACAATGCGCTTCCTCATCACCGACACTGGAGACGAAGACATCGTCCTCGGATACCCCTGGCTGGCAGCCTACGAACCGCAGATCAGCTGGCAGCATGCTGTCATCAAAGAAGATGCCTACCTGGTGGTCCTCCGCACCACCCATCCCATAGACCGCCGACACGGCGTGACCATCGCATTCGCTCCCACCGAATTCACAGAAGAAGAAAAACGTCACATTGTCAGCCAATTCTACGACAACTGGGAAGAGGCCAGGCTACGCTCTACCGCCACTGATCTGGCCATAGAGGCCAAGCAATACACCAGCGCCACAAAAATCCCGGAAGAATACTCGGACTTCGCCAGCGTGTTCAGCGAAGAAGAGTCCCACCGCTTCCCACCGTCGTGGCCCTGGGGCCATGCCATTAAGTTCAAAGAAGGAGCCCCTGACACTATTGACTGCAAAATCTATCCTATGTCGCGCGACAAAGACATCGCCCTCAAGAAGTTCCTTGATGAACAGCTAGCGAAGGGGTACATCCGACCATCCAAGTCCCCCTACGCCTCCCCCTTCTTCTTTGTCAAGAAGAAGGACGGCACACTACGCCCAGTCCAGGACTATCGAAAGATCAATTCGTTTACCGTACGTAATCAATACCCACTGCCGCTCATACAAGAGCTTATCACGGACCTGGGCAACGCGGACGTCTACACCAAGCTCGACGTCCACCAAGGCTACAACAACATCCGCATGAAAGAAGGAGACGAAGAAAAGGCCGCATTCAAAACGCGCTACGGCCACTTCGAGCCGCTGGTGATGTACTTCGGCTTGACCAACTCGCCAGCCACCTTCCAGGAGATGATGGACTACGCCTGCAGACCTGCCATCCTCAAACACGAAAAACTGGGCACCACAATCCGGGTGTACATGGACGACATTGGCATCGCCTCACGGAATGGCATGGCAGGCCATATCGCAGCCATATGTGACATACTCCAAGTTGCAAAAGACCTTGACTTGTACTTCAAGCCAGAGAAGTGCATCTTCCATGCCCCGTCCATTGATTACCTGGGGGTAATCCTTGAAAAGGGGGTGACTCGCATGGACCCGGTCAAAGTCGCCGGCATTCGCGACTGGCCAACGCCCACCACGGTCAAGCAAGTCCGATCTTTTCTCGGATTCTGCAACTTCTACCGCCTCTTCATCAAGGGATTCGCCACACACGCACGACCCCTGAACAGATTAACACGGAAAGACACGGAGTGGGTGTGGGGACAAGCAGAAGACAATGCCTTCGTTAAGCTTAAAGACCTAGTCACAAGCGAACCAGTACTAGCACACCCAGATCCCAAGGAGCAATTCGAGGTAGAGGTAGACGCCTCCGGATTCGCGGTGGGTGCCGTACTACTACAACGCAAAGAGGACGGTAAACGACACCCCATAGGCTACTACTCGGCGACGCTCAATGAAGCAGAGCGAAACTACGACATCTATGACCTTGAACTGCTCGCCATCGTCAAGGCCTTCCGCCACTGGCACCCCTTGCTCGCAGGATCGCCACACAAAACGAAAGTATTCTCCAACCACCTTAACCTGCAATACTGGCGCTCTCCACAACGGATAAGCCGGCGCATCGCACGGGAAGTACTCGAGCTCTCTGAATATGACTTCGAGATTCACCACATCAAGGGCACGGCAAACGGAAGGGCAGACGCACTCTCCCGGCGACCAGACTACGATCGAGGAGACAACGACAACCAGGATGTGACTGTCCTCCCTGATGCACTCTTTGTCCGAGCCACACAGGTCGAAACGGTCATGCCGACCACCCTGACAATAGGACCTGATGAAATGGAGAGACCAGACGCGGTATACCACCAAGACGAGGACTTCCTCCACCCATGGATCGACCCACATCGCTTAAAGAAGATCGAAGGCACCTGGTACAAGGACGGAAGGCGGGTAGTAACAGGCGGACTCTATGACAAGAGAAGTATCATCTCCGCTCATCACACACCACCGGTTTATGGACACCCAGGCATCAACAAAACCTCGCAACTGGTAAAGCGCTCCTATTGGTGGCCAAACCTAGTCCAAGACGTACTAGACTACGTGAAAGGGTGCGCTGAGTGCCAAAGACACAAGGCAAACAACCGACCAACTCGAGCACCGCTGTCTCCAATCTATCCGAACCCAGAGGCACTCCCATTCGAGACCATCGCACTCGACTTCATCACCAAACTACCTCGATCACAAGGGTTCAATTCGATCCTCACCATCACCAACCACGACTGCACAAAAGCCACCATCTTCATCCCATGCCAGGAGGAGATCACGGCAGAAGAAACCGCCGCTCTCTATGCTAAGCATGTCTTCCTGCGATTCGGACTCCCCTCTAAGGTTATCAGCGACAGAGACCCCCGCTTCGCATCCAAATTCACACGCGAACTCTGCAAAATCCTAGGAATCTCACAGAACGTCTCCACCTCCTATCACCCTCGGACGGACGGACAATCAGAGCGGACCAACCAGTGGCTAGAGCAATACCTCCGCTTCTGGGCCAATGAGCGTCAAGATAACTGGGCGGCCTACCTCCCCATAGCAGAATTCACACATAATAACTGGCCCCATGAGACCACGAGGAAGTCCCCCTTCTACCTCCTAATGGGGTACAATCCACGCGCTGATTGGATCGATAGGCCATCGCCCATACCTCAAGTGGCACTACGGATCGATCAATTCCAAGAAGCCAGAGCGCAAGCCAAGGCACTCCTTATCAAGGCCCAAAAGTCATGGGTCAAACACAAGGATACGCCCAAATACAAGGAAGGCGACCTCGTGTGGTTAGAAGGACACCACCTGCAGACCAATCAGCCAACCACGAAGCTTGCGCCCAAGAGACACGGCCCCTTTCGGGTTATCGAGGTGATGTCCCCTGTCAATTATCGCCTCGAACTTCCCACACAGTGGAGCATCCACCCAGTGTTCCACACCGATCTTCTCACCAGATATCACGAGACTGCAACACACAGGCCCAATTATCAGCGCCCACCTCCAGATTTAGTAGACGGCGAAGAGGAATACGAGGTCGAGAAGATTCTAGACTCCCGGAGATTCGGGCGAACGTGGAAGCTCCAATACCTCGTGAAATGGAAGGGATACCCCGACTCGGAAAATCAGTGGGTCGACCGGAGCGAAGTATTCGCCGACCAGGCCATCCGGGACTTCAAAACATTGAACCCTGCAAGGGAGACACATAAAGGGAACCCGCTGCGAGCTGAGTATCCCAGCAACCCCTGCTACCACTTCTCACCCTGTCTTCCTTCGAACAATGTCTTCCTGCTCCCTTCCCTCGCAGACCACCATCGACACCGTCACCAAAGCCCTATCCACTACCCATGGGCCCGCGACCCGCGAGGACGCCATCGCCGTCTTCAGCGCATTCCCCGACCCGACAGTCGGAGGCATTGCCGACTCCCCCGGTACGCAGCCTCTTACCAACAAGGCAACCACCGAAGAAGAAGAGCGTGCCCTACTCAAGGGCGAGGCTGCAGATAGCCTCGTTCAACGTCTTGACGGACACGGTGACGTTGAACCTGTCCAGGTACCACACCAAGTTCGGGCCCGTGCGGCCGTGGAAGGAGGTGGCGAGGGCTTGGAAGGAGGAACAACTGCAGAGGGCACAGCTGAGGCTGGTAGAGCTGAGGCAGCGGCGACGCCTGGCTCTGACTGGGGCGCTCTGGACGAGGACGCAGCCGCCGACTACCCAGCTACGCACCCTCACATTCTGTCCACCACAGACACTGACGACCCCCAAGAAACCCCCTACACTCTCAACACCGATGGATCCCCCATGTACAAGCGGGACCTCGGAGTGCTGGGTGGTCCCACCCATCAACCCCTCGCTGTCATTAACACCCGCATCCCCGCCAGCTTCAAGGCCAACAAGGGAGCGGACTACATTCCGTTTCACATCACATCCCGGGCACGTGATCCAAGCGTACACTAGGGCAAGTCGTGCCACTAGGTATTCCGATGCTCGATGAAGACGACTTGCTCTGAAAGAGACAAGCGAAGCACGCGTGGGAAGACGAATAAGAGTGGTGAATTGAAGAAGACCAAGATGGCGAATCTTGGTCTCATCTAGCCACTATTTATACATGTATGAGGACGCTTTAAAGCTCCTCCCGAATCTGTACGACGAATAGCGTATGTAGCTCGAACCCTACTACGACTATCCTAGTATTGACTAACGCCTCATCGGCATGTGATTGTGCTACTTCGCTGACTGATGCTGCTGTCCATGACACATTACTGCTTACATACGAGGTCATCACCGTAAGTAAGAGTCCGTTCCGTGCGCACCGTGACACCCGATGGGGTCGAACGCGAAGCCCGCTACCACCAAGTCATCATGGGACCCGATCCCCTGATCGTGGGCATCATCGATGAGTCGGACAAGGTGTACGCACGTCCCCTCTATGCCGCCCCCCATTACAGTTATGGCGCAAAGCCCATGTACCCCGTGGCGGACATGGTCCTCTTCACCGAGGCCTTCGAGGATCGGGCGCGCATCGATCGCTGCCTCGAGTCCATGCACGACCTCTCCCTCACCGCCGAGGTCCACCGCTACCATCTCGCCCAGCGAGAGGAGGAGCGCATCAACCAGAGGATCGACGACCTCATCGCCACGCTAGGAGAGATCTTGGGCAAGGTAACGGGCAGTCGGCACCGGCTGGAGATGGCCAATGCCATAGAGCGCATCGAGGACGAGGCGGGCACCATGGTAGACTACGAGTTGACGAAGAAGAAGAAGACTCGCAGGGGAAGGAAGATCGGGGAACAGCCACCGCGCACGTGGGTCAGGTACGAGGAGGAAGGTTTTGGAGCGTCGGGGCGTCGCACCTGAAAAGGGGGTGATGTTGCGATCGGACTCATTAGTACGGATCGGAGGCTCGTGGGGTTCTGACTACCCAAGTATTAGTCAGGGACAGTCGTCTCAGTCAGCCTTGTCGGCTGTGTTATCACATGTATCCTGTATTGGACTTGACTCATACCTAGGACAGTCGTAGTAGGGTTCGAGCTACTATCGCTACTAGGTACTTTACATTTAGGAGGAGCTTCAAAGCTCCTCGTCAACTGTATATCTACTGGGCTGCACGAAGACCGAGCCTCCAGCTTGGTCTTCTTGAATCACCATCGCGCTTCCCTCCTCTCTCCTCGTTTGCCTCTTTCTCTCTCTCTGTCTCCTAGTGTGCTTACCCCTCGTCGGGGAAGTTGCCCGACGACTAGTACGCCTGGTGGACTTTGCCCCAGTGCTCACTACGATTACGTCCTTGTTGAAGGCGTATATCCATATTCGCTAAGTCGCCCCTAGCACATCGAGCCACTCTGTCACCGCTCAAGTCGAGCATCGTTAGGACGAGCCTAATGCAACATATAGGGTAGGTGTGTAGCACGTGTCTATGTGCATGAAGACTGCACTGGATTGGGGAAGGGGGGGACGATGTACCTGGTGTTGATAAGTGGCCTGAGCACACTTAGTGGCTCAAAAGGACATGCAGATAATGGACTGCTTTAGATTAGATATACAGGACTTGTAGATTAGATATTATGATCTGTACAATCTCGGACTTCTTGTATTCTCTTATCTATGACATCACTTAGGTACATGACATCATGGACTCCTCTGGATTGTCCTTGTACTACATCTTTGTACTTTTCCTTGTCTTATCTTTATTGTGATGTCACTATGATATCATAGTCTAGACTTTTCTTGTTCTATATGCCTTGTTCTCCTGAACAGTACACTCCTTTGTCCCTTTGTAGAACAATGCATCTCTTGTATTTACTGTGACTTGGTGCTACCTGTGTCACCCTGTAGATTTGTATAAGTAGTACAGCTTGTACGCTCCTGGTCCACATCAGTTCTCATCTGTTGTGTGCCAGACTATCACTCTGCTTCACTTGCTAGATCTCACTCTGTTGCTGCTTCAAGCCTACTTGCATATCTCACCACAGTCTTCCCAGTCCACTGTGAGTATGCCCTTCATGTATGCTGTTCATCACCTGGGCCAGATGTGATACACCATGGGACACTACCATGCCACGTGCAAAGATGATGAATGGTGCAAACTGTATTCAAGCCTGGCACTAGTAAGTGGGCAGTACAACCTAATGGGTGGTGGGAGGTTGTGGCTGCAGCCGATTGTCTGTCTTACAATGATCTGTGTGTGTGCATGAGCTTCCTGGTTCTGTTTGCGTGTCACATAGGTTCAAGTTGGTCAGTTGAGGGGTGGCTTCCATAGACATATAGGGGTGAAGCAGACTCAAACGTGTTAGCTTGTCCAATTATAGGCAATCACGTGACAAAGCAACCGCAAAGGTGGGCATACTAGACTACTACTAGTGGCAATGGCAGGTTGGGAAAGAAAAGCCAGCTGGCATCCTAGCACTGACAATTGGCTTCAAGCTGGGTTCATCAGTTCCAGTCTCCGTACACATGGTGCTAGTAGCAACTAGAAAAAGCAGCAGAGGTTCAGAACATGCATCTGCAAGGGTGGACCCTGTCAAAGCTGTCAGGGACCAGTCGGCGACAGTCGGCAACCAGTCCCTGACAGCTTTGACAGGGTCCACTTTTGCAGATGTGTAGCAAAAATACAAAGTGGAGGGTGAATTATTTCAGTGGGAAAAGGCCCCAGGATGATCAATCGATGATTTGCCAGAGCCTGAGCTGACATAGTCAAGGGTGGCATGTGACATGTGACAACGTGACTAGGTCGATTATCCATAATATCCGTGGTCGCCGTGGTCGTGAGTAGGAATAGTCGCTATTTATGGAGATGCGGAACAGGCCAACTAATACTTTTGGTCTGTTCCGCATTTCTTTGCACTTGCACTTGCACGGCGACGATGCAAATAATTCTCCGAGAATTTAGCAGGCCACATAAAGCCCACCGTTGGAATATTCCGGGTCACCAAACTCTCCCCCTACTACTAGTGCACCTACAAAGAATCAGAATCCATGCGGCTATTCGTCCTCTTCATTGTCCTACACGCGGCAAATCACGCCTTCGCGACCTGTTCTCAGACGTCTACTTCTAGTTCTTCGAGTAGTTCTTCGAGTAGTGCTTCGAGTACTACTAGCTTTACCTCGACGTCGACAACGACTGCCACTAGCACGACCCCAACCGAAACAAAATCAGACAAAAACGACGACGACAACGGCGACGACGACGCCCCTCCCCCGCCCGCGCCGGCACCTGGCGAATTGGCAGCTTTTTTTCCCGATTTACTCCTTGGCCTTTTTGGACTTGCTGGTGGGCTTTTCGCCTTCGTATTTGCAGTTGCGTGGGGAGGCTCACACCATAAGGGAAATCATGCGGTAAGCTATTTGATCTCTTTGAAAGGCACGTTTTGTCGCGCACGGTCACTCAATGGAACGCGTGCCTCTATTCAATGTCTCGTGATGACACTGACGCACTGAGAATTCGTCACGCTCCTTATTTATTCGCGACGAGCGTAATCACATCACCTTTTTTGAGCACAATGTGTTGCTCTCAGCCGACTGTTGATCTTTGGTTTAAGGCTTCCAAATTGACGCTTGAAGAAAAAGTCAAAATCGTCACTGGTTTGGGCTATCAGGGTGGTCGTTGCAGTGGAAACATACCTCCGGTGGGCGGCAATTTCTCTGGATTATGTATCCAAGAATCCGCGCTCGGGGTGGGTCAGGCGGATTTCGTAACAGCTTTTCCTGCTGGCATCAACACTGCGGCCACGTGAGTCTTGATGCTGCTGAAGCCTTTGTGATCTTCTAAGCCGTTTTTAACAAACCTAGATGGAAATATTCGTTATTCCGTGCACGTGGCGTTGCGATAGGCAAAGAACATCTAGCCAAAGGAGTTAACGTCGCCCTCACCCCGATGGTTAACTTGGCCCGTATTCCCAACGGCGGTCGCAACTGGGAAGGTTTTGGCGCTGACCCGTTTTTGGTGAGCGCTGCTGCGTACGAGACGATCATTGGTGTGCAGGCCATGGGTGTGCAAGCGGTCGCAAAGAGTTTTATCAATAAGTAAGTACCCGAGGTGGAACTCAGATCATTGGCGTTATAGATTGAAGCGCGGGACAGCGAGCAGCAGACCCAGCGCGATAAGTACAATGCAAATGTCGACGACCGGACACAGCACGAGATTTACGCCGCGCCGTTCCTTCGCAGTGTCATGGCTGGCGTCGCCTCCGTCATGTGTTCTTCTAACCTCGTCAACGGGACATACGCCTGCGAGAACAGCCAGCTTCTCAGGAGCATGCTGAAGATTGAGTTCGACTTCCGTGGCTTTGTCATGTCTGACTGGTACGCCACGCACTCGACCAATAGCTCGGTCAACGGGTTGGACATGACGATGCCCGGTGACATCACCCCGGGTTCTGGTACATCATACTTTGGCGCGAAGCTTGTTTCGGCTGTAAAAGATGGCACTGTTCCCGAGTCTTGGCTGGACGGCATGGTGACACGAATTCTCGGCGCGTGGAACTTCCTCGGCCAGAACACAACTAGCTTCCCAGCGACGAACTTCAACTCGTATCAACCATTTGACCCGGCGACGAACGAGCACATCGACGTGCAGGCCGACCACGACACCCTCGTACGCCAGATTGATGCAGCCAGCGCGATACTACTCAAGAACGTGGATAGCGCGCTCCCGCTCAAAATGCCACGCACGCTCGTATTAGTTGGTTCTGATGCAGGCCCAGCACACGTGGCAGGGCCGAATTGGTTCAACAACCAGGCCGGCGTCGATGGGATTCTGGCCACGGGATGGGGACCTGGGTAAGTGGGTTCACATGAGGTTAGTGCGACTATCACTCACGAGCCGCGCAGGAGTGTGATTTTTCCGTACCTCGTCTCGGTGTGTATTCCCCCTCTTGTGCGACATGCCACACTTGTCTCAGATCTTGGATAGCCATACGAGGCAATACAGGCTCGCGCACGCGTGGATCAAACGACTCTCTCTTGGTTTTTCGATGACTTCGACCTTGTTGGCGCTGGCTCCGCTGCCATAGACAAGGATGCTGCGATCGTCTTCTTGCAGTCCGACTCTGGTGACGAGTCAAATACTGTGGATGGTAACACGGGCGACAGGCACGTAGCCCCTTTTCATTTCCTTCTGGTCTGGAATACTCAACTCACCGTCGTACATCACACAGGCAGAACTTAACGGCGTGGCACAACGGCGACGCGCTTGTCCTGGCCGTCGCGGCGCAGAACAAAAACACGATTGTGGTCGTGCATTCGGTCGGCCCTCTCATCATTGAACCCTGGATCGACAACCCGAACGTGACTGCAGTCATATGGGCCGGATTGGGAGGTACCGAGACAGGCAACGGGCTCGTGGATGTACTGTACGGTGCTGTGAACCCTAGCGGCCGTCTCCCGTACACCATTGCCAAATCTCTAAGCGATTACCCCGCAACAGTCGAAACGGATACCATCAACTACTCGGAGGGGTGCGTCTCTCCTCTAGTCAGGTGTAGGCACTTTCTGACGTATTCATTTCTGCTTTCGCAACAGCCTTTTCATCGATTACCGTCACTTCGATGCGGCGAACATCGCGCCGCGCTACGAGTTTGGCTTCGGGCTGAGCTACACGGAATTCAAATACTCCGACCTGTCGATTGTCCAAAACGTCTATCCAGAAAGCCCCTACACAAAATTCGAGAGTGACTGGTCAGCGGGGATACCTGTTCAAGGCCATTCCACTGATCTTTGGTTGCATCGCGTGGCATTCAACGTGACATTTACGGTGCAAAATACAGGCGCCGTCGCGGGTACGGAGATCCCGCAGATCTATGTGCACTTCCCTGTGACCGCGGGTGAGCCCCCGTCCGTCCTGCGCGGGTTTTGGGACATCGAGCTGCAGCCCGGAGAAAAGCAGAGCGTCATGCGCACTCTCTCACGCTATGATCTGTCTTATTGGGACGTAGTTCACCAGGCGTGGTTGCGTGCCTCGGGGGTGTACTCCCTCTCTGTAGGCGCGAGCAGCCGGGATCTCAGGTTGAACGGCAACCTTCCCCTCTGATGGACTGAATCAGTCGGTTGGCTGTTGGTCTTTTTAATGTTTAATATACTTGTTTGTTAAGTTGGATGCTCGTCCGAAAGTGATAGTACAAGGCATCTCTGATGCTGTTCAGTTCCGTACCAAGGCGTAGGGTGTTCGCGCTGCATGCCCTTCCCGGTGAGGTAAATGTGTGTCGATTCCTCCGCTTTACGATTCGCAAAGGCAGAACGAAGGTAGACAGCTGGCGGCCAGTCGGCGATATAAACCGGGTGTTTCAACTGACCCTCGGAGGGGACCGCGGAAAAGAGGGGACCTCCATGCTACTCACCCCGCGGTCTCACCGAAGCCATGCTAATTTAGACACCACCAAACGGTTGATAACGTCGCCATTCCGTCATTGACTTCGGGTCCCCATTCGTATAGTATCCGCGCGCAATAACAACGTTCAGGAACCACGGACCTTGCCACGGACATAAGTTTTCTGTCCCATCAGGGTCGGCGATGCTGCGGTCGCTATCGCAGAGAGGATGACGGCGCTGTCCCATCTGAGCGTGATGTCTGCAGTTTGGGTACACATTTCTTCTCATCAAAACTCAGCACGGTCTTCAGCGACGGTTTCGAGCCTAGAGTTTTGCCAGGACTGGAGTTCACCCGAAGGGGTAACGGGTGTATTTCATCTGCAATGAGGTACCCCGTTGTAATCTCGCCTGCCTCCCGAGCCGAGACAAGTCACTACGGCAAGAAAAGAGTGAGAGAATCCTGAACTCCATTTCGTCCAAAGAAATTCCTGAACAGACATACGCATACATATACGAAACGTGTCAACGTCCGCGCGTGTCACTACACACTCTTGTCAAAAGCGTGTGAGATGTGGATCAGCGGGACGACCCGTGCCGCGGCCCGATACCCATGCACCACCAGCGCTCTAGCTACTAGATCTAGCGATGCGTGTCCCGGGCGGTTGATCAGGAAGTTGTCGTCCCATTCTTCTCGGACGTCCACACGATCTCCTGCCACGACAAACGGAAAGTCAGGGGACATTGCTAGCTAGGTCGCCGATCTTGTAGTCCCCTGCGGACATCTTGGACGGGACGTTCGTGTACCGCTTGCGCTGTGCATGGATTGCAGCCCACGAAGTTGCTGACCATGACACGGTCGAGATGCGCCCGGTCCTGGCTTGCGCGTACTTGATCACGCGCTCGAACCCTTCGTCGCCGCACCTCGGCGCGACAGCGGCATTGTCTCTGTGCAATAACCTCGTCACGTGCTCGGGCCTGAGTGACATGGGTTTAGGTACCAGGGACGTGGAGGTTCGGCGTCTGGAGGTCGTGTCCGTGCCTGTTCCGACCTCGTGCTCGCGAACGTTTCTGTCCGACCTGTATATGGGCTTCTTTTCGACATGGGCCTGCAAGTCTCTATTTTGAGGCACCGGATCGCCTCGGGATACGTGAGCTTGTCCGTCTGGGGATTTTTGTTCCAGGGCGTGAAGAACGGGTCGATCGTTTCGGTGGTTAACGTCGAGCCGAGTGAGTAGAGCATTTGGGCTCGAAGCGCATGATCGTACGTCCGTCGTACTGTTCAGGTAACTGAGATAACAGCCGCCGCAGCAGAGCCGCCGTATGGCCGATATTTGGCTCTGCGCACAGGTACATCAGTGATTGTTGGCCCCGCGCAGTTTCACGACGCTCACTGGAATGTGATTGTTGGAGTATGCTTCGAGTCTCACGCTGCTTCGTTGGCAGGAAGCCCGAACTATTGGACAGACGGCGCCGTGGTTCGTACGTACAGTAATGCCTGTCAAATCGGATGACGCCAAACGATGGCCTGGGATAAAGACGCCGTCCTCTGGTGTAACAGTCTTCGGCTCCCCTCGCCTTCATCCGAAGCCGAACCGTTTTGACCGTCTGCCTCGTTGGAACCAAGCCCGCCATCCTCATACCCCGGTCCACTCAGATCAGAGCGAATTGTGCAAATACCTTGGGTCTGTATAAACGCCGTATACTACATGACACTTGGGAGGTCGGTCACGGATATGTATTGGTGGAGCCGAAACAAGACTCAGACGAGAATGGCTAATCAGTGCGTTAGAGGTTTCCACAAAGTCCGGGAGGCTCGTGGAATTGAGAGGACGAACAAAGCCAACTCTGATACGCATAGTAGTAGCACCGCTTGCGGTGATGGTTGCACGCGAAAAAACGAAGCTAACGGAGACGTTCTCATCCGAATTCTAGCACGCCCAGCTTGTCCGTAGACATGTAAATCGGGAGATCGAACGTTGCATCGTTAGCTGCGTAGAAAGGACTGAGGGTACACCCGCACACTAGTGCTCGAAACTGTGTGCTGGATAGATCAGCAAGAGAAGATGACAAGTAAGTAATGCTGTCAGATGAAACGCACGGACAACAATCGCCGTTGCGGTCATTGGATTCTAGGTTCTGACAGGAGATGACCTGCACGCGAATGACGACAGCTGGAACTTGGCTAGGAAAGCATTTCCGCCGCCGCCGCGATCCGCCGACACAAAAGCAGTGCACACCTGGTTCATTTGGGCAGTGTTCCTCGGCGTTGTAACACCCAGGCTTAATGGTGATTGTTTACGAATGCAGACTCTACTACAGGCCCTTGCTGAAGAAAAGGCTTCGATAGATGTGATGCTAGTGTGATATTAGGCCAACTTGCCCCGAACTGCCAGTGGGTGAGCTAGGTTTTATCAGTGGAAATAATGATGTGAACGACATGTGAGAGTCAAATCTAGCCGTATAATGTGGATCAAACCTTCAGTACATCCCGTCTGACCCTTGGGGTGATTGCGGGGGGTTAGACGATGAATGCGCTGACGCCGCAAATTTCGGCACAGCCTGAGGTAAAATGAAGTCTCTGCTGTGGTTATAAGAGCGAAATCTGCTCTTTATATAGAGCAACCACCAGAGACAGATGCGCACTTCCACCACACTGCTTTTAGTTTTGTTCGTCGCCATTCTGTGTACGGCAATGCCCATCTCCAAAGAGCTTCAAGCCAAAGGTTTGCATCTGTTAGCTTTACACCTCTCGTCACAAACTAACCTTGTGTCTTCTAGCTGCTGCCAACCCTGCGTCACGGTCACCCTATGGTTTCTTCGGTGTTACTAAGGAGCGTGAATGAGCACGCGTAGTTCCAATACCATCCGGTCATCAAAAGTCAACCCCCACCCACATGTAAACAACAAGATTGGTGATGGCGAAGTGGGGTGTGGGGTTGGAGATGAACCAGGGCTCCTGGAGCAGTTTTTCAGGGAACACGTCTCGACAAGTTGATGAGTCTTTGGGTTGATAGTGGAATGTGATTCGAGCGTATAAGGCACGAGTAACGCCATTGTTACGAGCCCTCGGGTCCCCGCTATGGAATGGACTTGAGAGAGAACTGGCACAGCTGTACTATAATATGTGGAGATAGCAGTTTTTGTGACCATGACCATAGAGTTGTGGAACAGCGAAAGCGGATTTTGATAAGTTATCGTTGCCATGCCTGTCAGGGAGGCCCGGACCGACCGCACCATCCATAACCACTGCATGACCACAACGACTTGTGGACACCTTGGCGGGACAACGACTCGTCAAATTGCGTCAAAAGTCACTGACATAGTAGAAAGCTGTTGCAAGCACAGGTAATGGGAGAGGGGGCGTAATTGAATGGCCTTTTGTCTCCGTGACCAGCGCTCCGACTCAATGACTCAACGACTCAAGTGCTCAACGCTCAAAGCGCTCAATGTCAATGCACACAGCTCATCAAATCTGACGAACAAGTATGACCTACTTCAGTCGGGAAAGAATCCAAAAGAAAATTTACATTTGAATTTAACTTGGCCCAAGGCCCAATCAAACTTGAAAGGCACCAATGTCCTGGGTTCACGGTCGTGCGAACCCAGGAACATGTTGACATCTCCATCCCCACGCACCACCGCAGTGTTTTTTGCGCTCTTCCTCGATCTCACTCTTGCTAGTATATTTCCCCCTTTCGCGGTTTGCTGAGGATGCCCTACCTTCTCACAACACATGTGATTCCTCCTCTGTGGCTTACACACATAGTCGTTCGTCACAACCGTTCATCACAATCCAAGGGCTGAAAACCGATATTGCACCAAAATCTTCTTCAGACGCAATATTACCGAGACGTGGTTTGTCGTGTGGATCTTTAGCGTGGCCAACACGTTCGCTTTTTACTGCTGCTGGTTGTGGTTTGACCCCGATCATCAAACAAAGCGTGTTGCATGCGTGGGCCATGACGAGGACCCCGGAGACCTCTGCTACTGCTTCTTCATCTTGGTCACGTGTCGCTCCTTTTCGCCAATTAATTGTCCCGTTTTCGACTGTTTTACCGCAACTCTTCCACCAAAGTATCCCTTTTATGCTTCTATTAAGCTCATGTTCTGAGAAACACGTGATTTACGGTCCCTGGGGTATCTTTTGCCCACATTCACATGCCACATAGCGAGCTCCGAGCTTGAGCTTGGACAGCCTCTAGAATGTAGGATAAAAGCTCGCCAGAGGATCATTCCTCACGACTCTTTATCCAATTCGTCACTCTATAACTCAAATGACCATATGTCAATCTATGCCAACTTTCATGCAGTCACCGGCTGGCCAGACTAGCGCCCCGAACCCACCGCCTTTTCTCAGGTTTCTTGTCTCTTGCCTTATTTCTAAGCACCTCGACCCAGTAGAAAAGGTTTTATACGAAAATTTCTCGAAGAGATCACAGACCCTTGCAAAATATTTATCTCTCACGCTGTCGGATTTCGATATCAAACCCCCGCCTCCACCGCACGACGATACTTGCATTAGTTCACACCGGTTGGGTTTGAATAGTGAGCATTTGTCAAGTACCATTTGTTATGTGGTCCTCCAATACTCCTCATTTTTAGTGTCACAAGAAAAATTCAGGATGGCGAAGAGTCTCCTCTCTCAATATTACATCGTATCTGGCTGTTTCAAAGGCGTGCTCCACCTCAAGCTCAGCCCCTACGTGGTGATGTACGCTGCAATGGACCTTGATGTACCCTTACCCGATGATTTCGACAAGTGGTTCTTGTGGCGCCACATCGAACAGCTTCTCCAACTCAGGCGGACGGCGGATCTAGTTGGTGACGCTGACATACTTCCTCCCGTGCTCAGTGGGTCCACGATTCCCCCAGAGTATATGGCCGATTTCACGGAAGACCCCGATGGCGTGCTCCAGCGACTCTACTGTTCCCACCATCATACACGGACCTTCCATTCACCATCCTTCTCGGAACCAAAGCGCCCTCTTTCGGAACTTCCATCAATTCAATTGACCTTGGCTACCACTGACCGCGGAACTGCAGGTGAAATGTGCAGTTGGAATGGAGACGTGGTTAGTCATCATTGGTTCGGGTTAAGACGTCAGCCCTCCGATCTCGCCTTTGTCTCGTCACGCGAGGCCTATGCACTTCTCGACGCAACGTGTTGCTGGGGTCTTAGTTGGCGTGGCCGCACAGTTCGTGTGAACCTGTCGAACCAACGTCTGGTTTGGGCCCTCAACGATTTCACCGACGCATCGGCAGAATTCCCTGTGGTCGAAGTGCTCCTTACTCTCGCCGCCCGCTGTGGATTCGAGTTTACTGCAGTTTATTCCTATTCCCCTCCCCATCATGCAAGCGTGGATAGACACGCGCAGGGCCAGTATAACCGGTTCTCGGATGGGAGTGGCCTCGCACTACCACTGATGGACGTCGTTCTATCCGATGTGCCCTTCGCGAAAGGAAATCTTTGCGATCTCGAGGTTGTAGTCCTGTCCACCTACCGGGCCATTCTGGCGGGTTCTGGGTCACACGGTTACACCGGAGGGTTGTATAATCCTGGGTCGCTATACTCGGAGATGCGCAGCAAGCAGGCATTCGTCGTGGTGGAGGAGAATACCCACACGTGGTACACATCACCCAAGAGAAGTCCTCTGGAGGACCCCGTAACACACCTGTCTCCACCAGATTGGAAACGAGTTTTGGAGAGAAGGCTCGGAGGAGAAACACCTGATGTACTTGACGGCGACTGTATCCCTGCGCCTCTACTTGGGACTTTGGTCGCGACGCGAGTTCGTGATCCGCCCTCGGCGCCAAATTTCCACGTGCGTTGTACACCGGAAGCAAAAATCGAAGCGCAGAAGCGCCGCACAAGGAAGATCGTACAATCGCGGGAGAGTGCCATGCGGTTGCGAGCAGTAGGGGATGATGCAGCCTGCGCGGCAACAGACGTGCCAACTTTTGATCGATGGAGTGGTTCTTGTAGCGACTAAGCTTCTTGGCCTCGTGTTCACGAACTTTAACTATTGTACTAGGGGTGTAACGATATAGAGGCATATTACATATACGGAAATGAACAATGAAAGTGACTAGGTCTGGCAACGGGCGAACGCATGGGCAAGGGCAAGGGCCAGGTCGGGAAGAGTAGGACGAGGAGAGTGATGACGTAAGGGGTCAACAAGAGCAAACAAAAATGGAATCGAATATCACATGAGAGGCAGAAGATTGGTGGTTTCCCCACTGCTCAGTTGCTCGGACTGGACTCGTCCATGTGCAAACGTTCAAATGTCTTTGCTCACTCCATCGGAATCTCATGCTTTTCAATCCTTTCTTTCGTCCATAAATTACGACTATTCCATTGTCGAGTCTCTCGTCGCTTCTGCAGATTGGACCACTCTCTCCGATGAGATAGGCGTACCCGTACCTCACGCCGGCCCTGCGAAAGAGGCTCTCGCAAAGGCTACCAAAGATCTGATGGCCCTCCCACCTGCCCCTCCTCCCTCCTCAAGCGCTTGGGAGGGTGCCGAACTCAAAGATCTCGCATTCTTCAAGCCACTGCGGCTTCCTGGCCCTACTTTCGGGTCTCATCCGTCCCTCCCCCAGGACGTTTCTAAACAGCGACACGACTTCGACCATCTGCAGGGCATCGTGAACAACGCCCAACCTTCAATGCATCCTCGCGCTCCACCTTCACGGTTTCACAGACCTTCCACTTCAGCATCTTCCTCCTCTTCCTCCGCGACTAACATTGCCGGGCCATCACGCAACCCCCCCTCGAAGCGTTCGCTGTCGGAGGAGTCTAGTTCTAGCAGTGCCTCACACAAACGAATAAGGCCTTCTCCCTCGCGCGCAAGCGCATCTACACCCTCACAGGCCCTTCCCGGCAGCAAACCCGCCCTTCTCACCGCTTCTCAGAAGAAAGCAAATCACATACAATCAGAGCAGAAACGACGAGCGAACATCCGTCGTGGGTACGAGGCCCTTTGTGAGACCATCCCCGCGCTGCGCGAGGCGATTCGTGCCGAAGAAGAGGCGAGTAATGGGGTGGGTCCCGGAGGGAAGAAGCGCCGTGCTCGGGGCCGAGTCGGTGATGACGGGGAGAAGATCGATGGCCGTGCTGGTCCGCGCAGCGAGAATATTGTGCTCGCAAAGAGTAAGCCCCTGCTTTTCGTGCGTTTTCCTGTGCTCACCTGACTGCAGCTGTGGAATACATCCATCAATTATTAGCACAACGTCAACATTTTATCGACCGACTACAGCGAGCGCGGGCTATGCTTCCCCCCGGACACCCTGCGCTTGGCCTTGCACGGCCACCAGGGGAAGTCTCCTTGTGGGAGCGCGAGTGGTCCGGAGGCCTGGATGCCAAAGACGATGATGACCCGGGCGACGCCAGTGGCGACGACGACGAACCATAGGATCATTCCGCATATAATGTGTTGAGTATATCGGTGTACTGTTCTATCGTTAATCTTCATGGGACCCTCGAACTTGATTATTCCCGCCTCGGACCACTCAGCCAGATGGTCACTATGCTAGGCTAGGACATCTTGCTTGATCTACGAACCTGCGTCGGCGTTTCACATATTGAGCGCTCCGTCTGACTTCCATCCGTTGCGCGGTATCGGTGACGTCGTTACAGATGTTCACATCGATCCCGGTCGAACATGTGAAACCCGTCTGCATGGGCGGTGTGCAACAACTCCGAGTAACCAGACGTAGTATTCTGCCCTTGTCCAGCGCACTATATCACGGCACGGAGGGTTCGTCGGTCACGAACACCCGAACAGTAACGGGCCTACATCAGCCCTGCTTTGAAGCACGCTTAGGTTTCGGACTATTGTCGGCCGACAGCGAAGACAATAATACGCTCTGAGTAGGTCCTATGAACGAGCAAGTTATTAAGCCTAACGGATCTGAGACCCCACAGAGCATCCCGAAGATTGCATGTTCCTCAAATTCTCAAATTGTTTGAAAAGGAAAAAAAAAAAAAAAAAGATTTGAGGAAGATAAGAATATAAACAAGTGGCACACCGGTTCACACCTGCCCTGAGCCGGAAGCAAGGTTACAGAGCAGGCTCTATTTGGAGGGCCGAAGATCATTGGCTCTTCACGTCCCTGTTCTTATGGAGATATTGTGCGCCTGCGGAGCCCTGTCGCGATAACTCGCTGTCCCGCCAAGAGCCTCTCACCCTGGCAGGTGTCCACCTGTTGAAAGCCGGTCCAGGAACATATAGCCTATACACTGCCAAACGAACCAGAACCCCGTGTGAGGGTTCGGTCGGCCAGGGTCCATACAGCCTTAATTTAGGCTCAGTTCACGCGCTGGCCAATTGGAGTGTCCCTCAAGCGGCAGTGGCGGCAAAAAATAACCCTGGGACAAGGCTGACACACGGCCAACTCAGTGTGGGCCGTGCAAACCCGGCCATGGGGTCCCGAGTGAAACGGCCGTGTAGCCCTCTGAACATGATCGCGTGACTGCTGATCGCAAGGTTGAGATCGTGCAGACCCAGGCACAACTCGCCTGTCTGGCTAATAGAGTCCGGGCGGTTCCACAATCAGTGATTAAATCTCGAAAGGTACCACAAGCCCCCAAGCAGACGCCACAACAGTAATTAAAGGATTCTCAGCAGTTGTGGAAGGACAGGTTTACATCAGCTAGCACTTGTGCCTTGGTGTACATCACACGCAGTCATTCACGGGAGCGGTAAAGGGATCGGTCGGATTCCGTGCCGTCAATGCAGCTTGTCTTATAGTACGTTACAAGTTTCCGAAAGGTCTTCCAAGCAAGCAGTCCCTAAAGAGGTTACCAAGTATATCTGGTCGCCTCCATCCGTGTGGGGCAATTGTTACCCAGCCCCGAGTGAGCCCGGTCCCTTGGGAGATCAATGGTGTTGTACGACGTCGGCAGCGACGCTCCGAGCTTTTCTTCGGGAATGTCAATGTCCTCGGAAAACACAAAGCCTATTCGTATCGCCTTCGAAGATGGCGGGTCCACCCACAGGAAGTCGGGGAAGACATTCCGGGACCCAGATGCGTATCTACTTTTCCGAAAGCGTCAGACCGCAGACGATGCACCCCAACCAAGTAATACCCACGGCGGGGGCTCCGTGAATCACAACCACCACCATGGCCGGTTTTTCCCATACCCGAGCAAGGATGTACCTTTACACTGTCAAACACCTGTAAAACCCACTCGTATTAAAGGTGCCCCACCAGGCATAATGCATAATAGCTTACCCGCTGAACGCTGAACCAAGCGCTGAACACTGAACGTTATTGATCATGAATGGGCCCCTACAACTGCACCAAATACGACCATAACTCAGCCAAATAAACACCAAATAGACACGTCAGCCAGATAAACGAACGACCTGGACCCCTCTACAATCGGATCCACAATCGTGAGGTTTTAGTGGGTAGGAGTGCCTTGCCCGTTGAAGGCCCCGCTCTGCCCCATCCTACAACACCAGGGGTGTGCATAAATTCGGATTTCGCATCACACCCGGGCTCCGGCCCGGCTACAGCGGCTGAAACCGTCTTACTAGTTACATGTAGCATGCTTTAAAACACCCTCCAATAAAAAGTAATACCCACGGCATCCGACAGTCAATGAATCGATGTTTGCCAGGCTTGGTGTCAGTCCATCAGTTCATCCGTAATTGCGTAATTCCTAGCCTTAATCTAAGTCGTAAACTTGCGGTAAAGATCTTTTACCTGCCGCAGTCCAAGCGTAGGTCGGGTAATTCGCCACCGAAGAGGAAGTGTGGTCTCTTGATCAGGGTGATATTTTTTCCAAGTAGGTGAAACTCCTCGGAACGTGGGGAGTATTCTTGGGAGAGACGGTAGACGTCCGTCGATTGGACAGCCCAGGTCATTGTTTGCAATCGCACCTTGACACTGTTTAGGCGCAATATTCGCCCCCGACGAGACCAGCCACGCGGGCCCGAGCGTTATACATCTGTTATACCGAATCACCCACCAGCTGTGAATGCGGGCGGCCGAGTTGCGGCCAAGACGTTCTCATTTGATTCCCATCGGCAGATCCGCGGATTCGTCCAATCAATCACCTGCCATGCGTTTACCAGTGAACATACATTCCTTATGGCATCTTTCTACACGGCCCCCGCTGCGCCCCTACCACAAGGGCTTCTCTGTGCTCTCATTCCTTCGTCAATCCTGGTGCAACCACCCTTTCACACTTTTCGACTTCTTGGAGCAAGCACATGACCTTACTGTGGCCACTGCATCGTTTCAAGTTCTTGACTCTCTTGCGGCTGTGGCGTGTTTGCGCATTTCTCTCACTCCTTTGTTCTCAACCATGACTCAGACTCTGCTAATGTTGCAATATAAAAGTTTCCAAAAAAAATGGCGCACTAAGTCCAGAAAGAGGTAACTTGGGACGAAAGGCACAGGAGCTGCGTTACGCGCAAAAAGGCGTATCGTTCGGAGATTCATTCGGAGTTCGAATGTTCAAAGGTGATTGCCGACAACGTTCGGGGTTCGTGAAGCCAAAGAGATGTATACGAGACAGCTATTGCAGTTGAATACAATAGGTCGAGCTTAGGGCTCTTAATGGGTTACGTCACATTCGTAGTCAGTCTTAGGAGGAAAAGTCTTCTTCGCGCACCGTCCGGACGTCCAGGGGAACCTGTGATGTCTTCCCATCCCCAAACGGCGCTCGCACGACCGGTACTTGCAGTCCATTCATCATCCAGTATATCTCCTTTCTATTTCCATGCTCATCTGTCGCCGACGGCAGGGAGAAATGCATGTTCGAAATTAGGGTTGCGATGATTTGCTCTAACGTACTGCAATGAGTACAACCAAGCGGGGAAAACGCAAGAAAGAGTGCGTACTGATCTCCATCTCCGCGAATTTGAACCCACTACTGTTCGGGTTAGTCATGCATTCTGACCAGGAAAGGGCGACGCACATGCATGCTCGGCCACCACCGAAGAACGTCATCCTGAAACCCGGTGTGTTAGCAGGAACAAGATGGAATTCGGAACGCAAGTGCTGACATCGACGCATATACGCCAGGATACTTGACGCCACCCCGATTTCCGGGCGTATTCGTCGATCCCTCGGCCCTATCACCAAGCGCACCGTCAAGCTCCTGACCCTGGCCGGACCAGGCGTGTTGGCCCGATGCATTCAACCAGCGCTCAGGCCGCCATTCCGAAGCGTCATCCCCCCACACTGCCTTATTGTGGTTCGCCGCGAGGACAGAGATGATCACTGTCGTGCCTTCTGGGACAACGACGGATGTGACCTCCTCGCCCGTTGAAGAGAGGACAGGGAAACTGCAGAGGGAGGGTCGTTGTCTGCCGTGCTCTACAAGTAAAAGAAAGGTCAGCGGGCCCCGTACATGGCACAAGCTGAGAGCGCGTGCGCACGTCCTGCTGAGAAGTGACGATGGCGGGTACACGCGCAGCGTCTCACGGACTACCGCGTCCAGATATGGAAGGGACATCAAAATGTCATACGGAAGCTCAATGTCGCTCCAGCTGCTGTCATCCAACGGGATGTCCTGCGAGGCCGCGTGGTCCAATTTAGCCTGCCGTAACTCGCTGCGCAGCCGGGCTTGTGCAGTGGGTCTGGAGGCCAGGGCATGGAGGAGACGCGAGCTGGCAAGAGCAGAGGTCTCAACTCCTGCAGCAGTGACGGTGCTGTGCTGACATCAACGGCCAATCATTATCGCTGACGAAGAACACACTTCATTTGGCCGATCAGCTCTCCCTCCGTCAATCGCTCCGCAGGATCAGATGAGGCATTTGCCCTGACTAAAATCATGTAACGAGTGGAAGGTTTGTCAATCACTTGAACGAATTGGACGCACGCAGGATAGTCATGATGTCTTTTCTCTTCATGTGGTCGCCCAAATTTCCCTCGCTTTTGGTGGTGCAAGTACCATCAGTCGTCGAACCCTCCTCCAGCTCCGCCTTCTTCTCAAATAAAATGGCGTTGCTAGTCCCATCCATGACACGGACGATACGACGGAGATCGCGCAAGGCCTTGATCGGGAGCCAATCCACCAACTTGATTCGCCAATACAACGAGATGTTGCGAACAATGAAGGGTATAAACGGGCGCAGAAAAATCAGCTTCAGCGCTGTTGGGCTGCTTGGGTGAGAACAGACCGACCACCAATGGGGCGCATCTACTTACGCGAGGCATTCTGATGGCTTCTGCAAAGTTGTGGCTTTGAGTGGGCTCAAGCGCATTGAAAGTATAACCTAAACAACCCTGCGATATATATTCCAAGGCCCCCCGCGACATCCAAGGCAAAACGTCGATCTCTCGTGATCCTGAGTAGGACAATTAAGACACTTTTGCAGCCAGGAAACGTCACCGGCTCGCTCACCACCGTCGTCTGGCAACTGTGAAAGGAGCATAGAACGCATCTTTGAGGCTACGGGCTGAATGACGGGCAGCAGCTCCCGCATGTTGGCATGCGAGAAGGCAGGATTGAGTATCTTGCGCTGCTTTCGGTGCTGTTCACCTTCATAGAGAATTGAACAACTGTCATTCCATCGAGAGGGAGAAAAACATACCAAGGGTCGAAACCAGTCCTTCGCCAAACATAAGCTTGTTCCCCCTGCACCTACAGTTCAAGCTGGCAGTCCACTTAGCGACAGCGTACGCACATGATGAACATGTCCGTCTCTGTAAAAATATGCTGCTCTTTCACGACGATATGCTGAAGAGCTAACGGATCAGAGACGTATAGCTGTTGACCCTGGAAAGTAATACATTTACGTTACATTGCAATGGGATTCGAGGTTACAAGGACTCACGCCCAACCAGGTATGAATCTTCACCACGCCCCCGTATTTCTGGGTGAGCCACAGATTGTATTCTAACCCATCCTGGAATATTCGATGAAGGTTCCCTGTGGGTGGTGGGTGTTCGTAGTGCCTGGATAGAATCAGATGTACTAACCCTTGAGCCAGTGCTCCTTCTTTGGACCGGCTATGGACCTGGGA